>ML807849.1:111868-122601 GCA_009831015.1 Picea engelmannii
CAAGCATAGTTTTGTTTAGTTTTTAAGCTTGTGTAAAAATTAAAATCTATCCCAAGCATAGTTTTGTTTTGTTTTAAAGCTTGGGTAAAAATGAAAACAATCTCGAGCTTAGTCTTTGTTATTTCTCATGCTCTTAAATACATAAGAATAAGTTACTGAGCTTAGTATTTGTTCTTTCTCATGCTCGTAAATATGTGAGAATGTAACCGAGTATACTTTTATCACTTTTTCGGACTCGTAAAGGTTATATGAAAAAGGAACCCCCTGGAGTTCCCTTTAAGCTCTTTTTAGACTCTCTAAATATGAAAAGATTGTCGAGCGAGCTTGTTCTTTTCACGCTCGTTAAAGTATTTGAACAAAACATCTGTTGAGCGATAGTTTATCTCTTTTTCAGTCTCATCAGACTACTTTACGAAAAAGGAACTGAGAGAGTTCTCTTTAAGTGTTTTTCAGACTCTCTAAACATGAAAAACCCCTAAGTATTCTTTCTTTGGACTCGTTAAACAAACATCATGAGGCCCATATGGGACCGAACCAATCCTTATTAGGGTTCGTTAAACATACTCTGAGGGACTCATCCAAAGTATTATCTTACACTACAAGCATATGCTATCCTCCTCAAGCTTGCTTAGAAATAAAGAGGTACTCGCCAGAAATGGTGGGGGGGGAAATTGGAAAAGAAATGTGTCTAAACCTATATTTCATGGAAGAGTCACCTTTGAACGTGACACCCTTTCACTTGCTTTGTGTCTAGCTTGGGAAAATCCACTTGTCTCTTGATCATACTCCTTTATAAGATTACAAATCGATTTGTGATCCCTATTTTTGAGTCAGTGTTTCCAAGACAATTGTCGTGTCGTCAATATGTTCAAAGAGAAGTTCAAACCAGAAATCCTTCTATTGCGTTGGCCATTTCTAAAGTATTTAAGCCTTCTATTGTGTTGACCATCCCTGAGTCAGTCCTGAATCACTTGTTACTCTGATCTACATCAAATCTTATTACCCATTTTGTGTCATTGATGGGGGATACATTAAGGCCCTCCTGTGACGAGTCTTTTCCTGTTGAATTCAACTCTTTATCCAGTAATTAGACTTAGAAACTAATTGGTACCTTGGAACTTGCATGCCTCAATGGCAGGTTTCCTCTCTTTCTACAGTGGGTTTTCATTATTGACCCCTGATCGGGAGATTCTGTCGAGTGTTTGACTTTAGGTCATTAACTCACATTCGTTGTTTTGTACTAGTCTATCTTGGGGTTCATTGACATCAATGGTGATTTCCCTTACACTTGTTAACGGTATTCACTAATGACCAGTAATCAAGTGGTTTCTACCATGTTTGACTTCAACACCTGTAATCGCATTGTTAGATTCGTACTATAGAGTGGTGGGGATGAACACCCTGGATCTTTTCTAACAAATTTAGGTTGTGTTGGAGTATATTCAGTCTGTACTGTTGCATAGATCCACATTGTATGTCTTGTGGATATGTTCAAATTTGAGTCTTTAACACATAGATCCATAGTGTATTTTTGGTGGCTATGTTCATATTTGATTCATAATGGCATGTGTTATCCATAATTTTGGTCATCGTGATGATGCTATGATAATTTTATGATGATGGAAATTCAATCTCTTCACTAAGAATACTTTCCTGAGAAAAGTTACAATTCTCTGTTTCCAGAAATCATATTTTTTAAGGAAGTTCGTAGGCTATCTATATACTTGCCTGTGAGAATGCCTGATTCTCGCAGGCTGCATTAAGCTGGAGTGCGAGGGGTTCGCACTGTACCTAATTGCCAGGGTGTGAAAATCTTCTTAAAGAGGAAAAAGATGAAATTCTCGAGCCTTCTAGAAGGGAATCTTTGAGAAGAATGAGTTGGCTAACGAATGGTTATCTAAGAGTTGGCATTCCAGATATCTTGGGATCATTTCCTATCCAAGTAACTAAACTATCTTCTCCTATATATTGAGGGGATTGCTCATGAAAAGGTTAGAAGCAAGCTAGCAAGAGATCGATTGGATATTTATTGAAAGCCTGTGTGAAGGACTGATGCTACATCAACTAGAGACAACAGCAAGGTCATCAAAAGTAGTTGATTTTCTTCATGCATGAGCAAGTGTGTGTGTCAAAGCTAGGAGCCATCGAAAGGAGACCTACGACATCAAGGCCCAGGTTGTAAGTTTCACTTTCAATTAATCCAATACAATAATATGTCCCTTTCCCATAAAGATGATGTTGCTTTATTACATAATTCCTTGATCATATGTATAGACTAGCTATTGAATATATTAATATTCCTTTACTTCAATTGGCTTGTACTGTTGTGATTTGAACGGTGCAAGAGAATTGGAGCAAAGCTTGGAACAACAGAGACATAAGGAAAGTGTTCACAAGGTATGTCCATAGTCCTTATCTCTTAGTTCATTCAATAGGCTAGATCTAGGGAAAGTGTATTATTCTGTCCTGTTTTGTTCTAGAGCCAGGTGGATCTAGGGAGATCGGTTTGTGTCCGCACCTATGGATTAATCCTGAAACAAAATTGGAGACTCCGCTGGGGAACTATTCCCTTTTTCTTTATGGTTTTTGCATTTATTGTGGCCATTTTTTCTATATGCAGTTTTCTCTTGTTTTTTCAGTGTCTGAGTCCTCAGGATACCCTGAGAGACCTTCTAGGTCTATAAGCCAGTTTGAATTTTGCTTGTATTTTCAAAATTTTTATTATCTTCAGATCTTCTCGCACTGTATCCATTGACAACCTGCAAGAACCAGTCAAGTTTTCACCCTGCATATAGGGTCCAGTGCGAACACCCCGCACTTTGCTTCAAAGTGGCCTACGAGAACACTATCTTCTCGCACTGTGTAACACTGCTTGCCTACGAGCAAGATTTTTGAAAATTTTGAAATCAAGTTTTGACTTTTTCAATTGCTCAGAACAGTTGAATTGCATCTTTTTGTCTTATTGGATCATTGACTTACACATCTCTTGCCTTAGTTTGCTTGCTAGAATAGATTTAGGGTTTCTAGGTCTTTCTTGCCCTTGGTAGCTTGACTTTCCTTTCTTGGCTCTGTTTGGCATTTTCTTTCTCTCTGACTTCTGGAGTTGGATGTGTCTGATTGACTGAGAACCAGTGATTGGTAGAGAGTCAAGTGCTTGGTGTTTCTCACTTGCTCGGTGGTTCGAAAGAACATTTTTCGTTTGCATTGAGAAACCTCATTGGTTTGTTTTTTGTTTTTACTTTTATTGAAAGTGTTGGTTGGGTTGTTGTTGTTGTTTTGTTACGGTTTGATTTTCTTTTCTCGTTAATTAGAGTTCTTCTTGGAAAGTGAACAACAGTTTTCTTTCAAGTTTTTTTTTTTTTTTCAAAGACATTGAAAATCAAATTTTAGAAGCTTATTGAAGTATTTGAAAAAGACATTTAGAGATCATTCATTGATAAATGATTGTTTGCATTGGTATCTGAAAGGAAATGGTGCATTGCATTGAAGTATTTGAGTTGATTTGGAAAACGCTCTCTCTCTCCCATAACTAGGATTCATGGAATGAAAAGACTTATAGTTCATCATTATCCTTGCATTATTTGGGTCAGAGTCATACACCATGAGTTTCACTTCCGTTACCTTTGAGTAAACAACAGTTTTTAAGAACATTGCGTGATATTAAAATTGATCTAGTAACTTTTTTCTAGGGCTCTTTTACACCAACATATTAGCTAGGTTAGTGCTTTGGAGTAGGAAGAGAGACACACTCTCCAAAAGCTCAAAAACACACAATAGAATCTTGAGTTAGGGAGTGTTAAATTCCATTTGCAACATATTGTCCTGGGACGCCCTTCTAACACAAGGGTCAAGCACTAGGTCACATTGGTGTTGGCAGAGTTACTAACCCTGCTTTGTTGACATCGGTGTAGAGATTGCACGTATTACGGGGATCACTCCGAGGTATACCCACAATTATGAGTGGAAGCCTTTGAGTTGGTTTCGGGCTATATACCCTGCCCTTGCATGTGGATTTGACTGACAATTGTTCCCCCAGGTTGTACTGTTGTTTGTGGTGACCTTAGTGGCCTATCTTTCTAGGTTCTTACCCAAGGTGACTGTGGAGGGGAAAGTCTTCACGGTACCTGGAATCGACGTTAATCAAACTCACTCAGGCTCCTTGGAGGGTATACCCACGATTATGTGTGGGATCTTGCACCGGGGCGTAAGTCTGTTAAGCAGGTCGTCAACGTAACTTTTCCACCTTAGCCCCGCCCCTTCTTGTATCGTTGTTGCGACATTGTATTTCATCACCAACTAGTGGCTTCGAAACTAGAAGGTATTGTTTGCTTGATGATTGCTTCCTAGATTTTATTTACTAGTGAGTGTTGTTTATTTCTCGAAGTTGACCTTAGGAAGTTTCTCGCGGAACTTGTCACTTGTTTACAATTGCTCCCCCGCGAAGTACTCGTAGAATGCAAGGATTATCTCCAGAACATCTGGACGATCCTCAACCTACTGGTACACCTGAGGGTTCACCCCATCAGAATGAAGTCCCTGTAGTTACCTCACCACAAGGGGAAACCAGTGAAGTTCTAGTTGTCACAACACCACTTCCACAAGTCGAACGAACTGACTCTCTACAAGATTTTTGAGTTACCAATACTATAGAGGACTATCGTGTTCGTCGTGGTGAACGGCCTGTTGGACGATTAAATCCTCCTGAAGAAACCGTTGTTACATCCTCTGAATCAACTGTTGGGCCTTCTCATGGTGTAGTAGGCCAAGATCCTTTTTGGTCCGGTAATTTCTGTCGAGTTCTTTTCGGTACAGAGTCACCTCCTGTTTATGAAATCAACCCTCCTCTGTCTCTTGAGACATAGATTACACCCGAGACTACTACTTATCGTTTTGTTCTTCCTCCCGAGATGGCCCATCTAGCGAGTACTACGAGTGTCCAAACCGGAATTACTGCAACTACTCTCCCTCCTATCAATACCCAGTGAATACCTGATGTCATCCCGACATTACCACCCGGTTACCATGCGTTGAATGCTCTGTTGAATCCTCCCGATCCAACACCTCCGCAAACCCCTACCGGTTCTCCAGGTGGTCCTCAGTTTCCTGGGTATGAGGTCCCTCGTTTTATTTTGACACTCCCACCTTTTCCTCCTAGTAATCCTAATCCGAGTGGCACCATTCCGACTGTTGCACCCAACACGCAGATTCCCGCTGGTGGACAGGGTGGTACGGTTCCTTTTCTTTTTCCCGGGCACAATACAGTTACTACACAACCTACGGTTGGCACAGAACTTCTGGGTGGAACTATACCTACAGTAGGGGGACCAACCTCACCCTTTGGATAGAATATACCTCCTGAATTGGCCCAGTATTGGACTCAACTTTTACAAAATTTTCCTCAGAGTGCTGGGGGGAAGCAATTTGTCCCTACAATTGGCCAACCTTATCCAGGGGTAACTAATCCTATTTTGGGTTCGAGTCAGACTACTCAACCCCAGGTCCCTACTCAAACTCAAGGTTACAATCCTTGGGGTTACTATCCTATCCAGCCTCCACCGAATCAGCCAGGGGATTCCCTCTATGGACAGTCTGCTTACGCCCCTACTGGTTTGTTGATGGGGCTTCCACCCCAAAGCCATAAGTACCCGCAAGTAAACCAACAGTTTCCTTTTCTTGCTACTTTGGATTTGCCAGATTTGTCTAGGATTCTAAATGATCCTATTCGTCACTCTCCTCAATGGCCTGCTATCCCTGCTAAACTTCCATCGGATATTTCGAAATTCGATGGCAAACCGGGAGAGGACCCAAATAATCATGTCATGACCTTTCATTTATGGTGTTCCTCCAACTCTCTGATGGATGACTCCATTCGTCTTCGTCTTTGTCAACGGACCCTTACCGGTTCAGCTGCGAAGTGGTACATTGAATTACCACGAGGTTTCTTTTCTGATTTCAACACCCTAGCTATGGCCTTTCTCACACATTACCAGTTACCGATCCATTACGATACGAGCACTGAGATATTGACTTCTTTTAAACAAACTAAAGGTACTCACATCTCAGACCATATACATGAGTGGAGAAGGAGAC
Source organism: Picea engelmannii (assembly GCA_009831015.1). Taxonomy (NCBI): domain Eukaryota; kingdom Viridiplantae; phylum Streptophyta; class Pinopsida; order Pinales; family Pinaceae; genus Picea; species Picea engelmannii. The sequence goes on from ML807849.1 coordinate 117,959, forward strand.
GACGTCTCATCAAAATTGAACTCCCTGATCAATTATTGGCAGAGTGGTTCACGAAATCTTTCGTGAACAAAATTGGTAAAGATATTGTTATGGGTGGTGTTGTTACAGAGGAGCAGGCTATAAGTCACGCTCAATATCTTGATATTGTTTATTCGCAAACGGGAACACTCTACGATTTACTACCTGAACTACCTCATCCTGGTACTTCCAGCACTTCAACTACTCCAGCTGCCTCGCATGCAGCTGATGGTGTGATTGGTACTACTCATACCCACTCACATTCTGTGTCAACCACAACCCCTAATTCCAATTCTTCTAATGTTCAGAATGCTCTGTCTCCTGCTCCTCCCGCCGGTAAAACCTCTGAAGTGAACGTTGTTCAATCTATGCCGACCGGTAAGAATAAATCAAAGAAAGGGAGAGGCAAGAATAAGGGGGGTAAGAATAATAATCCAACCGAACAAACTACAAATACTCCTGTTGAAAAGTGGGATAAGCGCAAACCGCGGTACCCTTGCCTTATCTGCGGTGATGATCATTATACAAAGGATTTTCCTCGACGTGCCGAAGTTTCTAAGTTCCTTCAGGGAACACCAAAACCACCGACACCGACTGTCTTGTCTCAACCCTTCCCATCTCAACAACAGGCCTCGTTGGTCATCCATGACCAACCCTCTACTTCTACGACATCATATGTCTTGATGTGCACCAGTGATTCTACGAAGAATGATGTTGCAATCGCAACTAGAGCTAAAGACTATACTCCTTCTAAGGAGAAGGTTGACGATTTACCTCCTGATCTGGTACAAGACTCTCCACCGAATCCACCTACGAACGGTCCTCTTCATCTCGAACGAATGAGTCTTGATACAGTCCTACGACCCCCTAAAGGTGTTGTTTGCAAGTTGTCTTTCAATCCTCATGCTCGTGCGGCCCAAAACTACAGTATTGTGGAAGATTTGGCCCAAGCACCTTCAGCGGTGTCTGCCCTTAAAGTCCTTCAGTCTTGTCCTGCGCAACGAAGGGCTTTGTTGAAAGCTATAGGTGGAATTGATCCTACAGATTCGAATTTGATAGTCCTTGACTTGGACGAACATGTTCCAAGGTTACCCCCTCAGCTTTCTTTTCAGATACAAGTTGTTGTTGCCGACAAGAACATTTGTCGGACGGTTGTTGATGAGGGGGCCTCTACGTGTGTAATGTCTCTTACTTGTTGGAAAGCCATTAGCTGTCCTCCTTTAACGGAATCACAAAATACTCTGAATGCCTTTAATGGATCTGGTTTTAAGCCTTACGATGTTCTTTCCTCATTGCCTGTCTCTCTATAAGGTAAGACCATCCAAGTCGAAGTGGAAGTTTTCGATGCTCCCTTATATTATAATCTTCTTCTTGGTCGTAGCTGGGTAGATTCCATGCGTGCTATGGTGTCAACACTTTTCCGGGTCTTACATTTTCCTCACCAGGGAAAAGTGGTTACAATTGATCAACTTGCCTTCTTTAATTCAGATACTCACACTAGAAATGTGTCATTTATAGCTAAAACCCCACCGGGTTACGAGAATGTTGGAGTCGTTCTCTTGAAAGACTCTTCGTTAATGGGTACTTTTCCCATACCACCGCCACCTGATATTCTACGCCCATCAGTTGCTTTGATTAATATGATCTCCACCATGCCTCATGAGATTCCAGTGTCTTTTGACCCTTGGATAGTCCCTGATCCCGGAGATCATCCTCGTTTCGGCAACGTCATGCCTTTAAGTCCGGTTGAGTCTGCTTATCATGTGATTGAATCGGCAACACCTTCTACACCTACTCTTGAGGAGTTGTCTCCCGATCCTTTCCGTGTCATCTTTCCCACTGACAAGATGATTATTTCCGTCATGGTCGATACACCGTGGGATGATGGTCATCATCGTTCCATACTGTTTCTGGAACAACACACTCTCGAGAATTACCAGCGGATTGCGACTCCGTCGACCATTGTTGTCATAACAACCTTTCCCGGATCTACATGTGATGTGTTTGCGGAAGGGAACCTCAGCAATATTTCTCCCACAATACCCATCGATATTTCAGTTAAACCTGGGATACTTGAAAATGTTCACATTGGAGCTTCGTGTTCGCTAGAGGAAATTGTCACCTACACTACATTGTTCAAGGAATTTCGTGATATCTTTGCCTGGAGTTACGAAGAGATGCTAGGTATCGACCCTGCTATCATTGTTCACGAAATTAAGACATACCCCGGAGTTTAACCAGTCCGGCAGTGCCTCCGTCCTGTCCATCCACGTAAAGCGGCAGCCATCAAGCTTGAAGTTGAAAAACTTCTTAAAGCCGGTTTTATTTACCCCGTGGCTCTGACAGAATGGGTTTCCAACCCCGTACCGATTGACAAGAAAGGCAATAGTATACATGTTTTTGTGGATTATCGGGATATCAACAAAGCCTGTCCAAAGGACAACTTTCCAACCCCTTTCGTCGACCAGATCGTCGATGACTGTGCCGACAGCGAAATCTTTTCTCTTATGGATGGATTCTCCGGCTATAATCAAATTAACATCGCTCCTGAGGACCAACATAAAACTGCTTTTATTTGTCCTTGGGGTACTTTCGCCTACAGGAAACTTCCCTTCGGTCTTAAGAATGCAGGTGCTACGTTTCAGTGTGCTATGTATTATGCGTTTCACGATATAAATCATATCGTTCAACCTTATGTGGACGATTTTCCAACTCATTCTTTATGCCAAGTCGATCACCCTAATCATCTCCGAGCAATTTTCGTCTGGTGTCGGTTCTATCACATTCGTCTAAACCCTCATAAATGCGTCTTTTGCGTAGAGTCTGGTTGTCTTCTCGGTTTCATTGTTTCACGTCAGGAGATCCGGGTAGATCCTATTAAGGTTGAGGCGATTCTTAATCTCCCTCCTCCTTCTTCACTACGCCAATTACAAAGTTTGCAGGGGAAAGCAAACTTTCTTCGTTGCTTCATCCCGAATTACGCTGAGATTACTCGGGGTTTTACACGTCTTCTAAAGAAAGGTTCAGAGTTTGTCTGGGTTAAGGTTGCTAACAACGCTTTCGAAGCTTTAAAGTTGTCCCTCACGAAAGCTCCTCTTCTTTTCCCTCCTGATTATAGTCGGGATTACTTTCTTTATCTAGCTGCTTCCGAGTATACTATCGGCATGGTCCTTGTTCAGGAGGATGATAACCACGATGAACATGTTATCTATTACTTGAGTAGAAGTCTATCATCAACGGAAATCAAGTACCAACATGTTGAGAAACTCACTTTGGCTGTTGTTCAAGCAGTTCAACATTTTCGTCATTATATTCTCTCTAGAAAAACTACAGTGATTTCACATTGTAACCCCATGCAACATATATTGACACGTCAATTGCTAGGGGGCAAGTACTCCAAGTGGATTGTCATTCTCCAGGAGTTCAACTTGGAATTCGATTGTGCCACATCGAAGAAATCCTTAGTTTTCGCTGAGTTAATTTGTGATTTTCCCCACTCTGCCATAGAAAATGTAGCAGTTGATTCGTTACCGGACGAATCACTTTTCCTTATCAGTACCAACGATATTTGGTACGGAGATATCATTATATATCTCCAGACTCGAAATTTTTGGCCTGCTTTGTCCAGTAATGAACGACGTCGCATCCGCTATCAAGCACGTCATTATATTATCCTCGGCGATACTCTTTACCGTCGAGGGATTGACTCTGTCTTTCAACGTTGTTTGACTTTTGAAGAAGCTGAGAAAGCATTGAATGAATGCCATTCAGGAGCATGTGGTGGTCATATGTCTGGGTATGCTACTACCCAGAAAATATTACGTGCAGGTTACTTTTGGCCTTCCTTATTCACTGACTGCATTACTGTTGTTCATAAGTGCCATGCCTGCCAGACCTATAATCAGAAGATTCGGTCGCATCCTACTCCCCTTCATCCTATAGTCTTAGTAGGTCCTTTTGCAAAATGGGGCATTGATTTCATGACATGTCACCCTCACTCAATTGGGGGGCATGGTTACATTATTGTATCTGTTGATTATTTTACAAAGTGGGTCGAGGCGATGCCGACATTCGACAATACTGGGAAGACTGCAGTGTTATTTCTTTTCAACCATGTCATTACTCGTTTTGGTGTCCCTCAGGCTATCGTTACCAATCACGGTAGTCATTTTAGGAATTATATGATGTCTGAACTTACAGAGAAGTTGGGCCTTCGTCATGACAACTCAACACCTTATTATCCACAGGCTAATGGCCAAGTCAAAGCAATCAATAAAGTTCTTATAACGATGATTGGATGGATGATAGGAATCCATAAAACTAGCTGGCACATGATGTTGTTTTCGACATTGTGGGCATATCGGACATCTGTTAAGTCTGCCATGAGATTCACACCTTTTCGATTAGTTTATGGCATGGAAGCCATTCTGCCAATAGAATGTGAAATACCTTCTTTGAAGCTAGCTGTAGAGATGGATATTTTTTGATAGATCCAGGTTGCGTTGGAGTATATTCAGTGTACTGTTGCATAGATCCACATTGTATGTCTGGTGGCTATGTTCAAATTTGAGTCTTTAACACATATATCCACAGTGTATTTTTGGTGGCTATGTTTAGATTTGAGT
>ML807849.1:126988-152513 GCA_009831015.1 Picea engelmannii
TGTGTTAATTGGCAGTAAGTGTCGCTCTTGAACATGACACCCCTTATTCATCATTTGAAGTCGGTTTAGTAAATCCATTTGTCTCTCATTCGATTTGATATCAAGGTCATTCCATGTGTCGTCTTTGGGTCAATGCTACCAAATCATTGATCGTGTCATCCATGTGTTCAAGAGAAGTCTGTCTGAAACCTCTATTTTGAGTCGGCCATCTGCAATTATCCATTCTCTTCCTGTCGGCCTTCCCTGTGTCCAAAGTCCAATTTCTACGTGCTCTGTTCCATTTTCAAACTCTGTTACTCATTTCGTGTCGTTGATGGGGGATACATCAAGGCCCTCCTGTGACGAGTCTTGTTCCGTTGACATCAACACATTATCCGGAATTAGACTTAGAAATCATTTAGTACCTTGTTGCTTGCATGACTCAATGGCAAGTTCCTCTCTTTCGACAATGGGTTTACATCATTGACCCCTGATCGAGAGATTCCATCGGGTGTTCGACATAAACTCATTTATTCACAGTCGATGGATTGTACTGTAGTACCTTGGGAGTCATTGACATCAATGGTGATTTCCCTCTCATTTGTTAACGGTTACATCAATGACCGGTAATCAAGTGGTTTCTACCATGTTCGACTTCAACACATGTAATCACATGGTTAGATTCATACTTTGGGCCATGAGGTTGAAGACCCTGGATATTGTCTTAATTAATCCAGGTTGCAATGGATTATATGTATAATTTGTGACACATAGATCCACTGTGTATGTTTCGTGGCTATGTCGTCTTGATTGAAAATTTGTCGCACAGATCCACAATGTATTCAGGTGGTTGTGCTATATTATGATTGCATGGATCCACAGTGTATGATTGGTCGCCATGACCTTGGTTTATGATGTCGTCGGTCGATGATCTGAGTATGGGAATGCCTACCTTAGGAATTGGTATACATGATATTTTGCTGATGCTTGGATGTTTGCAGGTCTCCGATTAGATGTGCTTCTGGTTCTTGACACACACATGCAACTTACAAAGTCTATCGACTGTCACTGATTCCACTCTCAAACTTTGGGGGGAATTCTGTTATCCACAATTTTGGTCATCGTGATGATTCTATGATAATGTTATGATGATGGAAAATCAAGCTCTTCACTAAGAATACTTTCCTGAGAAAAGTTACACTTGTCTGTTTCCAGAAATCATATTTTTTAAGGAAGTTCGCAGGCTATCTATATACTTGCCTGTGAGAATGCCTGATTCTTGCAGGCTACATTAAGATGGAGTGCGAGGGTTTCGCACTGTACCTAATTGCCAGGGTGCGAACATCTTCTTAAAGAGGAAAAAGATGAAATTCTCGAGCCTTCTAGAAGGGAATCTTCGAGAAGAATGAGTTGGCTAACAAATGGTTATCTAAGAGTTGGCATTCTAGATATCTTGGGATCATTTCCTATCCAAGTAACTAAACTATCTTCTCCTATATATTGAGGGGATTACTCATGAAAAGGTTAGAAGAAAGCTAGTAAGAGATTGATTGGATATTTATTGAAAGCCTATGTGAAGGACTGATGCTACAACATCTAGAGACAACAACAAGGTCATCAAAAGTAGTTGATTTTCTTCATGCATGAGCAAGTGTGTGTGTCGGAGCTAGGAGCCATCGAAAGGATACCTACGACATCAAGGCTCAGGTTGTAAGTTTCACTTTCAATTAATCCAATACAGTAATATGTCCCTTTCCCATAAAGATGATGTCGCTTTATTACATAATTCCTTGATCATATGTATAGACTAGCTATTGAATATATTAATTTGCCTTTACTTCGATTGGCTTGTACTATTGTGATTTGAATGGTGCAAGAGCATTGGAGCAAAGCTTGGAACAACAAAGACATAAGGAAAGCGTTCACAAGGTATGTCCATAGCCCTTATCTCTTAGTTCATTCAATAGGCTAGATCTAGGGAAAGTGTATTATTCTGTCCTGTTTTGTTCTAGATCCAGGTGGATCTAGGGAGATCGGTTCGTGTCCGCACTTACGTATTAATCCTGAAACAACATGGGTCCACAATGTATGTTTGGTGGCCATAACCTGCATTACTTGACATGGATCTTCGCATGTCGGTGTTTATACTTTGAGTCATTTGTATTCTAAGTATGAGAATGCCTACCTCAGTGAAGATATATTATTGTACTGTATTTCATTGTTTGTTGGTAGATTTCCGACCGATGTGTTCCTTGTTATCTACACACGGTAAAGTATATCAACTATCACTTTGTTCTAACTTCATACTTTGGGGGGCTCTCTATTACACATTATTTTCATCACCCTTATGACCGTTAATGATGTTAACCTATTTTTTTCCTTCAGAGGGGTCAGTGGTCTGAATTCCTAAAGAAAGAAAGGAGAAGAACTTTCCCTGAGAGAAGAAGTTGTGTTTTCCTCTGTAAAACCTTATTTTGGAGGAATTCCATGGGCTTCACCATAGCTAGGGTGTGTAAATGCCTGATTTCCATAGGCTACACTATATCTAGGGCGTGGAATTTCCATAGGTTTCACTATAGCCAGGTCGCAGGGGCCTTCGTACATGGGAAAAATAATCATTTTCTTGAGGGTTCTAGAAGGAGAAGCTTCTATGGTGATGTGGCCTCTGAATGGTTTGGATCTTACTAGCTTTCATGATTTAGTGGGATCATCCTAACCTCCTCACCTTATCCTCTTCAACTTATAAAAGGAGAGGATCTATCATTGATAAAGATAGTATGAGCTTGGCTTGGGATAAAGTTGAATTTGGCTTGAGATTGTTAGCTTGGTTAGAGTGGCTTTGAGATTTGCTTTTGGATCAAAAGTGTGTGGAAAGAAAGGAACTGTTGGAAGGAACCTTACGACATCAAGGCATCCGGTTGTAATCTCACTTCCTATTATTAATATGATACAGTGACATATTTATTTCCCATAGAATTATCTTTATTTTATTGCATAATTCCTTGATCATATGCATAGGTAGTCATTGAATATATTGTTAGGACCATACAATGTACCTTTTTGGTCACACTTTTTGCTACCTTTACACCCTTGTTTCACTCACATTTAAACTCACATTATCACCTTACCCTATCTTTCCATAGGTATACAATGTCCCTTCTTGTTACTATATGTTTAATTCATTTTTGCATATAATTTTACATTACTCTCGTACTTAACCATTGATCATAAATGTATAAGTGCTGAAATAGTTCGAAGTGCAGATTAGCATTGAGGCCTGTTGCTGAAACAACAAGAAGTTGGTACACAGTCTGTGGTTACCGATGTTGAAACAACAACTCATACAGAAGTCGCTACACCCTCTGTGGTCAACGATGCTGAAACAACAACTCACAAAGAAGAAGTTGTTACACAGTCTGTGGTCAACGATGCTAAAACAACAAGAAGTTGTTACACAGTCCATGGTCAACAATGCTAAAACAACAACTCACATAGATTGACCACAATAGCCACACCTCGAGCTAGCATCAACCATCGTTTCTTCCTGAGAAGTGTTGAAACAGTCAGAACACAAATCTTGTGGCTGAAACAACCCACGATTTGCGATGCTGAAACAACATACAACAGCAGTAACACGAGACAAATAAAGAAGTTGTTACTCTAGCCGCAACAACAACACCTCACTCAACACTTGTAATAGAATTATGTTGCAGGACACTAGGATATCCTATTCCAGTTTAGAAAGCCGATCTGACTAAGAATAGGACTCAAATATACACTTGTAATTTGTTGATCAAATTGTATTGAAGGGATTCTCCTCTTTAAATAAGAGGAAATCATCATTAGAGATCATGTCCTTTTTGGCTAAGAAAGGATTTCACAGAGAGGGACGTTTTTCATTTCAGATTGTAATGTAACACAGTTGACAGATGAATAAAAGATTGTTCTGAGCATTTTCCTCTAGTTCCTTTCATTTCAGGGGAATCTTGTGAGAAGGGAGGGCCCACCTTCTTCACAAGATTCACCCATTAGCTTTGTAGAGTGTTAGTGTTATTTCTGTTCATGCCTTGATTAAATTTTGTTTTGCAGAAACACTACTTTATTTAATTCTATTTTGTTGAAACACTACTTTATTGAACTCTATCTTGCTGAAACTCTGCTTTACCGATTGTTACATTGTTTTCATTTAATTCATTCTTGGGTAATTGTTAATCGTTCTAGTTAGAAATCCTTCTTGGTGAATTTATGAAATCTTGATAATCAGGGAGAGGTGTTGAAGGTTCCTGCTTCAGGAATAGGGTCATGTTCTCTGTGAGAGATAGTTAGCCTTCAGTACATGTCAATTATTTTAATGAGTTCATGAAAGTGTGCTAATTAGAAACAGGTGTTGAAGATTCCTTCTTAGGAATTAGGGTCATGTTCTCTGTTAAGAGTTAGTTAGTATTCAGTGTGTGTTAATCATTTCAGTTAAGTAATGAGTTCATGAAGTGTGATGATCGGAAACAGGTGTTGAAGATTCCTTCTTTGGGAATAGGGTCCTATTCTCTGGTTACAGAATAATTGGTCTTTCCTTTTGCAGTGTCTTGAAAGATTTCTTTTCCAGGTTGTTATTTTCTTAATGTAATCCAGAATTCCCTGAAAGTTATCTCTTTAAACATTGAACTCTGCAATAGGTAGGTTGCTTTCCTGTAACTCAAGTTAGAACTTCAGTTTGTTCAAGGAAAAGTGTGATTAATATGTTTTTACTACAACTCTAGGTTTCTTTTGAGATTTGGCATATATAGTGCGTGACTACCTTTGAAATAATAGACTTCCCTGGGTTGACAATTTATGTAGCACTTGATTGTTTAATTAAATAAGCAATTATAGTGACCAACATTTTGGCGCCGTTGTTGGGGAAGGTAATTATAGATTTCAAAAGCACTTATCATTTTTCAGATACAAAGATTGCATGAGAGGATGCGGAGACCCCAAAGACACTGACCCTACAGGTGGTAGGGGCAGAGGAAGAGGATGAAGAAAGACTTATATTCATGAGATTATATCAAAGTCTGAATCTGTTGCTCAATGACCAAACCTTCGGAAACAAAAATCCCAGCCTTCATTTCAAGCCAACTTTGAAACGGGGAAAGAATTTTGGAGTCCTGAGACAGTCAAGAAACCAGCAGGAAACATTAAGGATAGAGCAGGTGCAGCAGGGGAGCAGACAGAAGAAAACATGGATGATTACAATGAAGAATTGCATCATGAAGAACAGGCAGGTCCTGAAGGAGAGGTAAATGATGAAAACTCTTTTTCCACATTAGTATTTCCTATTGGTGATCTTCCTATAGGGGTAGCCCCCATGAAGAACATTCCACTCTCAGCACTACCTAACTTTCATGGTTTGTCTTCAGAATATCCTGATGAGTTCCTTTTTGAGTTTGATATATTATGCAGAAGTTATGATTACATTTCCAATGCTAAAAAATTAAAACTATTTTCAGCAACATTGAAAGGAAATGCACTAAGATGGTTCATGAGTCTTGGAGGCCATGTAATCACAACATGGGACCAAATTAAATAGAAATTCCTGAACAAATACCAGGACTATTGCTGAACAAGAGAAAAAAGAGAGGAACTATTTAAGATGATGCAGAAAGAGGATGAAAATCTGGAGAACTTTGTAGAAAGGCTACAGTATAATCTACAAAGATCCAGTCACCTCAATGTAAGTAAAGATATTATTAAAACCATATTATTAAAAGGAGTAAGGGATGACTGTCTAGATATGATGTATATGCTTGAAAAAGGGGACATATTTAAGGAATCGTACGATGAAATTGTTAACCTATGTAAAAGATGTTCAAGAGGAGCTTCAATAAATAGATCAAATAGGAGGGACACCACATTTTCAAGAGTTCAAAAATCAGCCAATGGAGGAGCAACAAGAGCCGAAATAGGTAATCTACTTGAGGGTTTTAAAACTGAAATGTTAAGCTCTTTTGCCTCACAAATTGACACCCTGCAGATTCAAAAGAAGCAAGCAGAAGTAGAAGCAGCCTTGTCCATCTTTTGTTCTAAATGCAGAGACAAGCACCCACGAAGGGAATGTACATTAGACAAAAAACCAATCTACACCATCTGTGATAAAGATCATGAAACTCAACAATGTCCATGTTTACCAGGGATCAAGGCATCATTACAACCAACTGATGAAGAAGCTGAAGTTGTCTATATGTTGACACAGAGAAGGCAATGGCAACTGCGAGGACAAGGTATGAATCCTAACATGCCATTTACATCTTCTAATCGTTGGAATAATTATCATTCTTTCAATCAAATGAGTTACCCTCCCTATAATCAAATGCAATATCCAAATCAAATGAATTATCCACCCATGCAACAAACTAACCCACCCTTTGTTGATCCATCAATGTGGACTCCTTGGCCTCCACAGCAACAAAAACCATATCAGAACCAATGGAATCCAAATTGGAGAGGACAACAACCCCCCTTCCCAAATCAATTACCTCAATCACAATTTCTGCAACCACTCTCCTTACCATCAGGTACTCCACCGAACAATCAAATGATGAGACCCCAGCTACCTGTACAACCTAACCCTAACCCCAATAATAAAGCTATGCAATGCATTGATATTCATAACTAGCTTACATTTTCTCCTCTCCCTGCGCAATGCAACGATATTCATTTATGATCTGGGAGAATAGTAGAACCTATCATAGCCGATGTTACCTCTTCTGATAAAGAGGAAACAAAGGAGCATGATGTACCTGAAGAGGTATAATCATCCTCTAACAATGTTGCTGAAACAACAAAACCACCATTTCTTGAGCGTTTAGCTTTGACTAAAACGCCTGAGCCACCTTCTTTCAATATTCTAGGGGAATTATAGAATCTTTATGTCAAAATTATTCTACTACAAGAACTCCGAGATGTACCAATTTATGCCAGGATGATGCGAGACATTTGTGTTAAGAAGCCTGGTAGGAAAATTCAGTATCCCCTCACAGTCCATGTTATGGGTGACTTGTCTGCACTAATGTCAGGTAAATCCCCCCTAGTTAAATATGGTGATCCCAACCACCCTACTGTCTCAGTACAAATTGGAAAAACGATAATCCCTCGAGTCCTGGTAGACTTAGGTGTCTCTATCAATATTATGACTCTGGAAACCTCACAACTGTTACAATTGCAAAATGAAACCAGAGACACCCCAACTATCCTAGAATTAGCTGATCGATCCACAATTAAACCAAAGGGAGTTATTGAAGACCTAATTATCTCAGTGGAATCCTAGAATTATCCAACAGACTTTGTGGTACTACAACCTAAAACAAAGTTGGGGGGCCACCCTCTAATTTTGGGCAGGCCTTAGCTAGCCACAACAGATGCCTTTATCAGCTATAGATCAGGATCAATGACAATTTACAACGGTTACAAAACTAAATAGCTTACCCTCTACCCTCATGCTACACCCTTGATTAATAATGATAATTCGGTATGGGTAGACTTTGATGATCAAATTACTCAACCCATCTTGACTATCGGACAAGCTTTAAGCCTTAAAGATGCCATTGAGGATGAATTAATTAATAATTTTATTTGTGAACCCTCCTCTGTGACTCCGGAAACTCATAACCAACTAGTTGCACTGTTGGAGATAGATAATCAAGAAAACATTAACTCTGAAAACCCACCCCAAACATCTGTCACCATCTCTTCTAAAAGAATACCAATAGAAATTGAACCTGGCAAAACACTAAACATAAACCCCAACCTGACAGATGCTAAAACACAACAATTAATGAAGTTACTTCTGGAAAATAAAGAAGCATCCGCATGGGATTATACAGATATGAAAGGAATCTCTCCTGAATTATGTACTCATCGTATATACATCAAGGAGGATTGTCGACCGATCTGCCAATATCAATGACGAATGAACCCTAATTTAAGAGAAATCCTTAAAGAAGAACTTCAAAAATTGCTCAATGCAGGGTTTATATATCCTATATTAGATAGTGAATGGGTGTCCCCGTTGGTAATAGTTCCTAATAAAAACAGGAAATGGAGAGTATGTGTGGACTAAAGAGCCTTAAATAAAGAAACTCAAAAAGATCACTTTCCATTACCATTCATTGATCAGGTGTTAGACAGTTTGTCAGGGAAGAATTTTTTCTCATTTTTAGATGGTTTCAGTGGGTATAATCAGATCAAAATTGCACCTCAAGATCAAGATAAAACCACTTTTACTAGCCCTTGGGGAACCTTTTCTTATAGAGTTCTCCCATTTGGACTATGTAATGCAGCAGAAACCTTCCAAAGAGCAGTTTTAGGAATCTTTTATGATATGCTTAATGACTCTATGGAAATTTTTATGGATGACTTTACTCCTTATGGTGTTTCTTTTCAGGAAGCACTACAAAACCTTGAGAAAGTGATTAAACGATGCATACAAACCCAAATCTCCCTAAGTACATAAAAATGTCATATGATGATGAGTGAAGGAATAGTGCTTGGACATTTTATCTCATCTCAAGGAATTCAGGTGGATCCATCCAAGATACAAGTCATTAAAGACCTTCCTACTCCCAAAACCCAAACAGAGGTAAGAAGTTTTCTTGGACATGTTGGATACTACAAAATATTTATCAAAAAAAATTCCAAAATAGCTTCTCCCCTATTTGTGTTACTGATGAAAAGTGTTGAATTCAAATGGACTAATTCTTGTCATGAAGCATTTAATACACTTAAAAATCAGTTATATACAGCTCCTATTCTTAGAGGACCTAATTGGACACTCCCCTTTCATATATCCTTTGATGCTTCAGATACTGCAATAGGAGCTGTCTTGGGACAAGAAGAAAATCATCTCCCTTATGCTATTTATTTCAATATGGCTCCTCACAATCGATGACTCTAAAACACCGTTACTTGTAAATGGTCATCGAATCCGTCTGTATCAGCGCCCTATGTCCAAAGAAGATTTTAAGGCCACATGCGTGGCGGACTCTCATTACCTCTTTTTAGAGGGGGCTCCTACCCCTCATTGAAATTAATTCTTTTTAAGTTAATTTCTTTAGTATTAGATTAGATTCCGTTTACTAATAATCCCTGTCAAGAAATACCATGTTACAATCGATTTTTGCAGATTCTCGATCAAAGCACAGGCCTACTAAGAAAGGACAATCCTACTTCAAGAGAAGCAAGATTTCCCATTGCTGAAACATCATTGTCAGCAACTTTTCGCCTTCTCCCCATTGCCGAAACACTACAGTCCAACAATTCTTCACAATTTCCATTGACGAAACAACACCGTCCAGCAATTGTTTCGCCACTCTTTCTTCATTGCTGAAACACCACTGTTCAGTGACTTTTTGACTTTCCCCCACTGCTGAAACACCACTGTTCAACAATATTTCACACCATTTTTCCCCGTCGTTGTTCAACAACCTTTCACCTTTTTCCCCCATTGCTGAAACACCATTGTTCAACAACCTTTCACCATTTTCCCCCATTGCTGAAACACCACTGTCAGCAACTTTTCACCATTTTCCCCCATTGCTGAAACACCATTGTTCAGCAACCTTTCACCATTTTCCCCCATTGCTGAAACACCATTGTCAGCAACTTTTCGCCTTCTCCCCATTGCCGAAACACTACAGTCCAACAATTCTTCACAGTTTCCATTGACGGAACAACATCGTCCAGCAATTGTTTCGCCCTTCTTTCTATTGCTGAAACTCCAACTTTTCAGCATTCTCTGTCAATAATCTCTTGCGCTCCTATACTACATTTTTTCCTTCCAGTCAACAAATACTTGATACAATTCAATCTAACAAATCAAAATTCTCCACCACGGCCACTGCAAAACTATTATGGACAGTCATTATATTTTGTTTGAAGTACGAATCAAAAGGTAAAGGCGAGGTATGTAAATTTTATGTAAATACAATTAAGCTATAGTTAATGAGAAGATTCCAACTCATCATTACCACTCATGCAAAATCATTATGAGCCGCACTTAAAAGGGGGGGAGGAAATATCGAACTTTTATACCATCATTTCACATGTATCAACCACCGCCATTCCTATTTACCATCCTTTCGTTTGTTTCACCACCATTTGCATGCCTCCACTCGAAAAACTCACTCTACACAGAAGTTGTTACTCAAATCTTTGATGGTGTATTTTATCGATCTAGTAGCTATGGGAGGATCTGTTATATGGTACGAACCTGCCACGACAGCTCTGTTAGAACACTATCCAGTAGCCTATCAAATTTTTCTACAGGCAGGATGGCTCGGTTATTTTCAGAGACTCCAGTGGTATGATCAACAACAGGTTCTCCAATTTTCTCAAAATCTCTAGGAAGACCATTCCATTGTTCAAGGGGTTCAGATTTCAGTTACAGAAGCAGATATAGCACATTTTTCGGGTCTCCCTACCAATGGCATTCGCATGTTCAGCCGCAAACATATCATTCTGAACGCCCAACAGGATTTCCTCTTGCCAGGGGAACAAATTGAACCTAAAGGCCGAGGTGTCCGACTTAGCTCGTTACCGCCTCCATGGCCAGAAGTTGCAAAATTTGTTAAACACTACCTTACCTGTGAAGGCCGATACCAGGTAGTCTACCAGCATGATTTTGTCCTGTTGTCTCATTTACAACATAATAGATTGGTGAACATTCCTTATTACTTGCTCGGTTGTCTTAAAAATATGTCACACTACTGTAAAAAGGCTAAAGATCCCACCCTTTCACTCACCCATCACCGTCTCGTCCAACTGCTTATCCAAAAGGGTTTTTCCCAACAAAACCCTCCACTAAACAATCCACCCATATATCCCCAAGAAGCTGCTGAAATTCATGAAAATCTGCAGGAACATCAACCACAAAACCCTCTAGATTCTCCAGAAATACCTAGCAGTCTGCCTACAGACCCAATTAGCCCAATTAACCCCCCTACCATACCAATCCTACCCCACACTTTACCAAAATCATCCACTCCTGCCCTTCATATTCTTAGCGATGATTCTAAACCAGACAATTCTCCCTGTCCCATCATTGAGGAAAAAACCCCATGTAAACGAAAGAAAATTCCTTTCTTTCCACCCTTTTTACAAAGAAAACGAACAAGGGCCTCAATAAGGCCAGCCACTACTGCCACTTCCCTAGACCCCCAACCCATCCGACTAATACCCCGTACACCTCTAACCTTCCAAATGCTGAAAACTTTACCTATTCCATCCGCGGGCACTGAAACACAAGAAACAAATGCCTAGTATGTTACGACATCATCCATTTCAAACCTAGTAGCTGAAACACAAGAACCAACTACCCATTTGGTAGCTAATCCACAAGAACCAGCTACTCATTCAGTAGTTGAAACACAAGAACCAACTACCCATTTGGTAGTTTCTCCACAAGAACCAGCGACTCATTCAATGGCTGAAACACAAGAACCAACCACAACTGTCACACAAGAACCAGCTACAGCTGAAACATAAGAACCAACTGTTGATATTGTTATTGACACATAGGAATCAGATGCCCAGGGAGCTGCAACATTACTTTCCTTACATCAAGAAGCCGAAACACAAAAATCAGCTGTTGATCCTGTAGTTGCTCCACAAGAACCAGCTAGTGAGGCTATGACTGCTACACAAGAACCAGTCACTCCTCAACCAGAACCAACAATGGCCTCTGTATTAGAAGAAAATGAGTTCCTAAGGTCTGAACTGGAATCCTACAAGCAAGAGCTATCCATGGAAAAGGAATCTTATGAGAAGGAACTTAACTTGTACACCCTAGCTCGCATAGCAACCATGTCAGAGGGAACTACAACAGAGAATCCGTGTAGAGAATATATGTGAAGTCAATGTGGGGATATATACTATCAAGTAGGCTACAAAGTAATTCAAGTTCCAATGCCAGGAGATTCCCCTGCACCTTCGACTGTTGCAATCAAAGAAGAACACCTTGTTGTTACACAAGAACCAGCAAGACCTTCCAAAATTAAGACTAAGCCCTGGCCTGCAACAAATGTCAAAACTGAAACCTCTGCTTTTGTTAATAAAGTTGTACAAACATTGCCTATTGATGAACCTGCCCCTCCCAGCCAGATAAACACCCATACCTTTGTGGAACAAGCCACTCAGACCCTACCATAGCCTACTACTTGCAATGCTGAAACACAAACTCAGCCATGGGATGAGAAGGCAATAATACAGAAATGGAAAAAAGAGTCTGCTGCTACACAGGCCAAAAGCCTGCAGGAACACAGACAAATATGGATAAATCACACCTACTCAAATTGGGAAGCTTTGGAGCAAACACGCCAGGAATCTCGTGCCCTTAAGAAACAGAATAAAGAGCTAAAAGGCAGATTGCTCCTGATATTTGACTTGGCACAAAAACTATTGGCTGCAAGGAAACCATCCTGCAATTACTCTATGTTCCTAATGGAATGACTTACATGGTTTCAAATCAAATCAGTCAAAGAAGGCAGACCCCATGTTGTATTAAACCCAACAAATTTTGTTAAAACCTTTGCAGAAGCCTCTGCTATGGATCAACACCTCCTCTGTGAGGCATATTTTCATAATGAGGCCATCCGTGAGAACTGACAACTTAACCTTAACCCTCTTGTCGGTGACATCCAGATTAGGGCACTCACCTCCTTCCTTAACAATCGGATTATATGGAAGGATTACTTCCTAGATGCCAAGCATAATGAGGATAATCGCCTTCTCTAGATAAGGCCAGAACCACAAAATGTTGCCACCTTTGTTACAGAGTATTATCAGTTTTTAAAGAAACCAGGGATGACTCAACACATTCAGCAATTACAGACATCAGTGTTTCAAGAGTGTCAACATCTCATTAAATCAACAGATATTTCTTCCCTACATGGAAATAACATGTTTTGGCAACAGTCTACTGCGAAAAGACAGGAACACAATCCTTTTATATCCACTAATCTTGAGATAGAAATCTCCAGGGTACCTAGCTACATCAAGTGTGTTCAGCAATGTGCTGAAAGTTGGATAGGGTACCGGTTTCATTTTCCTATCCTTTGGATGCCAGCAGAGAAATATCAAATTCATTATAAGTTTCCCAAGAAGACAAAAACAACAGTTTGGCAAAGGTTACAATGCATTTAAGGGTTCAGAGCTCCAACAGACATCACCTTCCACAACTACTGCTTGAGTAACTTGCATGCTCAGAGTCGGTATTCAGATTTTGACTCAGAGTGAAGTTGCCTGAGGACATGCAACATCTTAAGTTGGGGGGGATGTTAGGACCATACAATGTACCTTTTTGCTCACACTTTTTGCTACCTTTACACCCTTGTTTCACTCACATTTAAACTCACATTATCACCTTACCCTATCTTTCCAGAGGTATACAATGTCCCTTCTCGTTACTATATATTTAATTCATTTTTGCATATAATTTTACATTACTCTTGTACTTAACCATTGATAAAAAATGTATAAGTGTTGAAATAGTTCAAACTACAGATTAGCATTGAGGCCTGTTGCTGAAACAACAAGAAGTTGCTACACAGTCTGTGGTTACCGATGCTGAAACAACAACTCATACAGAAGCCGCTACACCCTCCATGTTCAACGATGCTGAAACAACAACTCACATAGAAGAAGTTGTTACACAGTCCATGGTCAACGATGCTAAAACAACAAGAAGTTGTTACACAGTCTGTGGTCAATGATGTTGAAACAACAAATCACATAGATTGACCACAACAACCGCACCTCGAGCTAGCATCAACCATCGTTGTTGCCTGAGAAGTACTGAAATAGTCAGAACACAAATCACGTGGCTGAAACAGCCCGCGATTTGCGATGCTTAAACAACATACAACAACAGTAGCAAGAGACAAATAAAGAAGTTGTTACTCCAGCCGCAACAACAACACCTCACTCGGCACTTGTAATAGCATTCTGTTGTGGGAGACTAGGATATCCTATTCCAGTTTAGAAAGTCGATCTGACTAAGAATAGGACTCAGATATACACCTGTAATTTGTTGATAAAATTGTATCGAAGGGATTCTCCTCTTTAAATAAGAGGAAATCATCATTAGAGATCATCTCCGTTTTGGATAAGAAAGGATTTCATAGAGAGGGATGTTTTTCATTTCAGATTGTAATGTAACACAGTTGACAGATGAATAAAAGATTGTTCTCAGCATTTTCCTCTAGTTCCTTTCATTTCAGGGGAATCTTGTGAGAAGGGAGGGCCCACCTTCTTCACAAAATTCACCCATTAGCTTTGTAGAGTGTTAGTGTTATTTCTGTTCATGCCTTGATTAAATTTTGTTTTGCTGAAATACTACTTTATTGAATTATGTTTTGCTGAAACACTACTTTATTGAATTCTGTTTTGCTGAAACACTACTTTACTGAACTCTGTCTTGCTGAAATTCTGCTTTACCGATTGTTACATTGTTTTCATATAATTCATGCTTGGGTAACTGTTAATCGTTCTAGTTAGAAATCCTTCTTGGTGAATTTATGAAAGCTTGATAATCAGGGACAGGTGTTGAAGGTTCCTGCTTCGGGAATAGGGTCATGTTCTCTATTAGAGATAGTTAGCCTTCAGTACATGTCAATTATTTTAATGAGTTCATGAAAGTGTGCTAATCAGAAACAGGTGTTGAAGATTCCTGCTTAGGAATTAGGGTCCTATTCTCTGTTAAGAGTTAGTTAGTCTTCAGTGTGTGTTAATCATTTCAGTTAAGAAATGAGTTCATGAAGTGTGATGATCAGAAACAGGTGTTGAAGATTCCTGCTTTGAGAATAGGGTCATGTTCTCTGGTTACAAAATAGTTGGTCTTTCCTTTTGCGGTGTCTTGAAAGATTTCTTTTCCATGTTGTTATTTTCTTAATGTAATCTAGGATTCTTTGACAGTTATCTCTTTAAACATTGAACTCTGCAATAGGTAGGTTGCTTTCCTGTAACTCAAGTTAGAACTTCAGTTTGTTCAGGCAAAGTGTGATTAATATGTTTTTACTACAACTCTAGGTTTCTTTTGAGATTGAGCATATATAGTACGTGACTACCTTTGAAATAACAGACTTCCCTGGGTTGACAATTTATGTAGCACTTGATTGTTTAATTAAATAAGAAATTATAGTGACCAACATATACTTCTACTGCTTTCACTCTGGTTGGTTTGTGTCTCACTGCAGGATCATTATCACAAGAGCACCAGAGCAAAACAGGAACAAGAAAGACATAAGGAAGCGAAACTTAAAGGTATGTCTCTCGTCTTTTGTTCGGTAGTAAATTCGATGATTAGAGCCTAGCGAAAGAGCCATGTCATGTTGTGTTTTTTTATAGATATAGGTGGATCTAGGGAGATTAGTTTATGTCTACATTTACCGATTTGTACAATAACTATAAGAGAGATCCATCTGCAAGGTTCCCCCAAATATTTTTATCCAGGATCTTGACAAGAGCATGCCAAACTTGGGGGGAACATCAACAACTATGATATCCATAAGTATACTCTGCATGGGAAACTGAAATAAGGTCACCACCATATCCTTAATGACTCCAAGACACTTAAATTTTCTGGAGTCAAAAGAATATAATTCATGATAGGTCTTTGTGACTTCTAACCCAAGTTCATCCATAACAGATTTTGGCATAAGATTGTGGGATGCCCCTAAATCCATAAGACAATTCTGTAGCACCTTATCATGTATATTTAGTGAGGTGTAGAAAGGTGGGGATGAGTCATCTATGTCTTCTATCGAAGAACCTAAAATCATTGCTAGTTTTTCATCTTGCAGATTTATTGAATCAATGGCATTTAGAGATGATTCTGGTTATAACATTTTGGATAAATATTTTTTTAAATCCTCATTTTTTATCAATTCCAAAAAAGGTAAAGGAATCTTTATTTTCTAGATCTCATTCTCAAAACTAAAGGAAGGGGAAGGCTTCAAAATCTCTTTGGTTTCAGGAGGAGGATTTTTTATCAGAACTTGTGGGTTTTAAGAGTCTTTTTCCTTACTTCTCATTGTCATAGCCTTGGCAAAATCTTCTTTTTGAGCAGGTTGTTTAGGGGCATCAGTTTTTTCTCCGTTCTTATTAGATCTCATATTATATCTACCAACATTTTCTTTTTCTTTCTCTCCCTTATTTAACTCATTGATTTGAATATCCATTAAAGATTGTTCATAAGAGGATTGAGTCAAGTGTGGGGATGGGGATGTGTCACCTAGGCAGTGAATCTCAGGATCAGCTTTTGCCTCCTCTTCTTCTTCATCAGTAACCAAATTGTTTTGTAAAGGAGATTGTACCCTCTGGTCATCTCTTTCTCTGTTTATGGGATCTCTGGGAAATATTTGGGGAGCATTATTTGGTCTCCTGTAGTTACCTTTGTTATCATTGTTTTGAGAATTTCTATATGTTTGTTTCCCTTCTGATTTTAATTTCTCAATTTTAGTGGAAAGATATTTTACTAATTTGGTCAGGTCATCTACTTGAGAATCGACAATGGAGGAATCATAAGTTGAAGCTTCAACTCTGTTTTTTCTTCTATCCCTATCATATTTTCCCCTGAGCTTATCTAATGCCAATATGTTGGATTCTACCTCTAAGACAACATCTTGCATATGAACTAAGGAAGGTGAACTTCTTTCTCTCAAAAGGAGACAAAATTCAAAATCAAATGCACGGGCATAAGTGATTTTTGCAGAAGTTTCAGTGGGTTTTATCTCGTCAAGGATTTTGTTGTACATTTTGTTAAATATTTTAGAAAAGTCAGAGACAGACTCTCCTTCTTTCCTTTTTAAGGATCCGAATTTGGTGATGTAGTACACAAATTCTTTTTTGTCCCCTCAATGCCTCAAGAAGGATTCATCCAATGCTTCAATACCAGTAATGGATCCAGGGGCCATACCCCTAAACCACTTCCTAGCCTCACCAAAAAGGCTTTGGACAAAAACCCTCATCCACACATCCTCATTTTCAATATTTTGGTTATCTACATATCTATAGAAATCAACAAGATGTTCCTCATCTGTTATATCTTCTTCTCCAGTAAAATTGGGCATGTGTTTCAAATAATATATAGGGAGAAGAGCATTCATTAGCTGAGGTAATACTAGAGGAGTGTATCTTGCAGCCACTATGGCATCCATCCTATTTGCAGGGGGGTTAACAACTGCCATTTGATTTTGTATTCTTCGTGAACAAGAAAGATAAGGAGACTTGATTGTGTGTAGAGTTGGAGAAGAAGGAACAGATGAAGGGGGGGTCTCATTTTTCACAATAGAAGGCTGAGTCTTGGAAGAATATAGTAAGGTAGTGAAAGGGGATGAAGTTCCTACTTCTTTGGTAGCAAATTTTTTAATAAAAAGAGGTGTAGCAAAGCCTAAAGTAGGGAAATATTAAAAAATATCAAGACCGAAACACTTCTCAATGTCAAGGGAAGAAAATATGTCAAATTTTTCTTCTTTCAAATAAATTTCAAAGGAAGAGTATTCAATAGGAAACTCTTCAAAATCAAGTTTTTCAGATACTTCAGCAGAAGGTAAAGAAATCTTAGTTGATAAAACAGCTGGAGTATCAAGAGTAGAATTAGGAAACTAACCAGAAACACTTGTAGCAGCAACAAAAAAACTTTTCAGAGAATCTTTTCCCTTCTTAATTATTTTCTCTGGGTCAGCCTCAAATGGAACCAAAGGTAGTTATGGATTTGATCTCGTATGTATTCCTTTAGGTTCCAGAGTTGAAACAATGGAGTCACTAGGTACAGGCTGCAATCTTCAAAATACTGAGTTCTAATTCACCTTTAGGACTAGTATACTGTGTCGTTTAATCCCAGGGAAAAGTCTTCAAATCATTCCCCGGCAACAATGCCAAGAATGTTAGCACTAGGAGTCACCTTCAGAATGTATGGAAGGCAAGCCTAGTACCCATCTATTTTATAAGTGAATGTAAGGGTGTTTAAAGGGTCAAATGGAAAAGGACTCAAATGATAATGTTCTAACTCATATAACAGGGCTAGCATGCACCAACAATCAAGGTCTTAGATAACTTCAATCAATAGTTTGGGAGTAAGTATGAATAGAGGGAAGACTTGAATAGGAGAAGTGTAGGGACTACTGTAAACATCAAGTCTACAAAAGACTAAGGAGGAAAGTTTCTTAACACAAGATCTTCTTGAACTGAGAAACTAAGGAAGCTAAATAAACATCACGATAACATAATGATCAAGAATCCATCATAACATCACCACATTCATTCATGTGAATCATTCAAAGCATGAACATCTAGCATCAGAAGAAATAAGATGAAAGATAAGTTGATTTCTATTAGTCAAAATCTCCTAAGTCAAGTACATCACTAGATCACAGTTACTTCATCAAAATATGGCAGTCTAAGGGATCATTTCTCAACCATCTGAACCTACTAAAGAAATTGATCTATCTATTTATAAAAAAAGGGAGGCAACAACTGGAGGTATGAGCTGGCCTCCTTCCCTTGAAAAAATCTAAACATTTATTTGATTTAACAACTTATCTAACCACCTATGCTATAAAAAAGTAAAATGTTGGTGAGTAATCCAATTGAACTTCAAACTGATTTGAATCCCTTTTGTTGTGAAACTCCTTTTTTGCCATGTGTCTTTCAAAGCATGTGTTTGTCTTCATGATTCCAACTGTTGTTTCTACCTCCTTATCCATCATCAATTAATCTAAAAGTTGTTAGCTTGGTCCTCCTAGATCCCTGGTGTTTGTTTGCATCTTCCTTGGGTAGTGAATCTGGGTAGCACACTACAAGGAGAAAAGGTAGTGCCTATAAGTAGTGCCATTGTGCTACATATGTGTACAAACTCTACTCTCTGTGCAATATTAGGTAGTGCTTGTAGGTAGCGCCCTTGTGTTGCACCTGTGTGAAAAAAATTTCCCTCTGTGAAATATTATGTAGCGCCACTTACGTTGTGCCTGTATGCAAGTTTGGGTAGCATTTCCAAAAACGTGGTGCCTTAAATATTGAACATGTGCAGAGCAATCTGTGTTCTTTCTTGATGAAAAAACCATTTTACTTAGGTGCCTTGACCGTACAATAGGTAGTGCCTTTTACCACAGGGGGACACTAGCACTTAGAAAAAACACAAAATCCAGATAGCTAAATGCTTAGAATCCTATATAGATGACAAAGATAATATTTGCATATCAGTTAACCCTCCCAAAAAGGAACCATCCTAAAAAATGGGGCTTACCTTTTACCAGCTATTTTGTCATTTTGACACTTAACCTCACACTCTTTCTGATAGAAAGAGGATCTTCAATTGACATAACAGACTTCTTCTTCTTAGCATTGACAGGATTCTTTAGTGTAGTTTTGCTCTCCTTAGCTATTGGCTTGTCATTCTCAATGGTAGCTTCAACCAACACCTGTAAAGTTCTTTGGGCTACCTCATCTTGAAAATGCTTCAGCTCTGCCTTTAGCTTCCTATTCTGAGATTGGAAGCCTTTGTTCTTCTTGTAAATATTCTTTAGCTGTCTATGAAGGGGTTGGGCCCTTCTTGCTACAAACCTTTCCAAGTCAAAGGTGTGACTATAGCCATCCATAAGCTCTGTTATCTTGTCTATTTCAGGCATGACTTCCTTTTTCAATTGATCCACCTCTTTTCTTGACTCTCTAAGTTGCTTGATAAGTCTCTTGAAGGTCTGAATGTCAGGAGGAGAAGTGTTATGCACAGTCTCAATAGGATTTTTCTCAGGCTCCTCCTCCACCTACATGGGAAGTGTCTTGTCTACCTCATTGGGTTTCTTGGTGGATTTTCTCTTATCTTTCTTCCTCTGCATAGGAGTTTATTCATTTCTTATCACAGGATTCTCAAAGTCTTTCACAAAGGTTTCATATTTTCTCTCCAAAGGTCTTTTAGTACCTTTACCTTTCCCTTTCTGTATAGAGGCTTCTTGTTTTTCTTCCATAGGATTTTCTATACATTCTCCCTTCTACTTTTGAATAGGGGTTTCTGTTAAGGAATTCTCTTTGAAAACCTCCTTAGGAATTGATTACCTTGTGAAAGGTATTTTACCCTTGATTTTGACTGCTGGAGGAGAAGAGGGAAATACAAGATTCTTCCCTCTCTTGGATGTAGATTTGGTAGAAGAAGGCACCTCTTCTAACCCTGGTGGAGGAGGTGGTGAAAAATATCTGTGTGGAGAAGGAAAAACTTCCTCCTCAACTTCTATGACCTTCTTGTTGATCTCTAAAACTTGAACAGGGGCTCTGCCCTTTCTCTTCCTACTGGTCCCTGCTTTAGTAGCACTTGTGACTAACAAAGGACTTGCCTTCTGTGATTGAGGAGTTACTGGTAGATCCAACTTGAAATGAGAGGTAACAACAAAATTTTCCCATGAAATCTCTTTCTTACCCAATTCCTCAGAGACTAGCATTCTGATTAATCCAGAGTGGAAAAGGCTAGAATCCACATATTTAGATTTGGCTTGTATCTTGTCTGACATCTTACCTATACTTCTAAACAAGTAATAGGGAATATTCATTTCAACCTTACGAGTAAAATGTAGCAACAACCTTATATGGTACTGGTACAATGTGTTAAATCTCCCTTCACAAGTAAGATATATCCGTATGATATTCAATAATCTGTCAAATTGTTCAACCAATTGACTCCTTGGCATAATTTTGGACAAATCATTGGCTTGATATTCAGGTTTAAAAATATCTTTTGCATAGGCTGAACTCAAAGCCATGGATTTGAACCACTTTTCACTTGTAATGGGGATCCCTATTGCAGTTGAGATAGAGGCTTCAGTCACCTCAAACTCCAAATCCCCAACCTTGGTTTTCCTACCATCAAAATGTAATGCAAACTGCCTTTCTACCTCTGGATGATCTCTCTGCATGTTCTAACAGAAAAAGAGGAACCCTACTCTTTGAAATTCCTCTCTTTCCATGGGCTTTGTATAAAAAATTTGTATGTCCACCAATTTTTTCCTAACCACCTTGCCACCTTTGTGTGTCTTCCTCAATTGAGGAGTCTCCAGGGCTCAAAATGAGGGATTTTAAGAGGCTTAAGGGATGGTAATGACCAGGAAGGATTTGAATTGGGATTCAAATATATAAGGCTGCCCCTTTTAGACAGACTGATGCTAGTAATCCAAGCTCAAATTTAGGAATTATACCCTTAGGCTTGTATAGATATTATGGAGTGTAAACAGTGAGGGGAAATCCGAAATTGGCTCTTTGCAGAGAGGGTTTAAGCAGTGCCTCTGGGTAGTGCAATGCATACACAGAGGATAGGATATTTATAGGCTTGCGATTTTAATGGCTAAGGGAGGAAGCAATAAACTTATTTAGACATAGGCAATGAAGATACAGATCTGAAAAAGAAAGAAGATAGGTCTATCATGCAAAGACAAGTCCCTTACGACTGTGCAAACTTGGCAAACCAAAACCCGAGTGAAAATTTCTTGTGAAAATTAATATGCAGAGAGGGGAAACATGGGATACCTGTGGAGTAGACACCTGTTGGAATATTCAATGAAATCTCAATATGAGATTGCAAAAACTTCGGCCCTCGAACCCACTTCAGTCTCAAACTTGGTTGCCTTGTTGTCACCTGATCAGAACTTGTGAGTTTGCGCAGTGCATCATTGTTGATCCTTTCAAAATTATAAACCGTTTCCAAGGCTCGCAAATGCAATATATGGAAAGAATCTTTAACTAACTGCTGCCATTGAAAACAAGGGACATGACATCAGTCATGGAAATCATGACTTGATGTGGGAGTATGATGAACTAGATAGGCGCTACAGAACTGCCTGATGAGTAGGTAGCGTTTCCAATTCAAAAATTGATTAGATAGGTAAGCAAGGATGATGAGGCATGCTTATGAGGTCATGAGTGAGGAGAGAGGTGTGTCACATCAGTCTAATCATGGGAGGGATCGACCTAGGGACAATTCATGAAAGGGACCCAAAAAAAAAAACACGAGCTAAAATGGTTCAAGGATAAAAAACCAATTTGAGGATCAAACTAGAGCTAATACTCAAAACTTTAATCATCTAAGGGGTCCTACTAAACATAAATGAATAAAGGGATGAATATTTAAAAGAAAATTAAAATCTAAGGCTTAAAGGGAATGAAAACAAACTAAAAGACCCAAGGCAATTTAGTGTGATAACACTCTCCACATAAAATCATGCATCCTTGTATATTATCTTTCATCCCTCTACATGAATTCTAAACCTACAAGCTGGTTTATTCCCTCTCGAGCAAGCTCGAGAAACCCCTACCACACAAACCCTATTTTGTGCTACGTAAATGCTATGAAGAATCTTGCACTACACAACTGCTATCATGTGCTCCTCGCTACGCAAATCCTAGTGTCGATGTCCCTATTACTCATCTCATACCCAGTCACTAGCTATGATAAACACATTTAAAACTTTATTACCCACACATTGATACCTGCCTAAGTAACCTGCCTCTCACAAAGAAAAGGTTTTCATACCTTTTTGAAATAAAACCTAGCTCTGTTATTCTTGTTGCGCAATCTTACCTGTTAGGTTTTGAGCATTTCTTTGCCTGCCACAGATTCACATCCATATTGCAGAGATATTCGTTCAAATATGACAACACAAGAGAAGAATAAGAACATAAGAGAAAATGTATTAAGGTATGAGCCACAAAGCCTCAGTTTGGTGAGCTCAGACCCTGCGTTCAGAGTTTCTTTTGATAACGCCAGGTTCATTCAATTTTGTGAGACAATTCAAGGATATAACCAACAACTCACAAAGGAGTTTTCCCTCAACTACAATGGTGTCCAGAAAACAAGTGTTGGGGTCATGTTCCCAGTGTCAGAGGGGACAATAGTTGTTGCTACAAAGATCCCAATCCTAGGGGAAATATGATTTAAAGGTATGCCTTTGGATTCTATGTTTTAAATTGATTTTCTCAAGCCTAAATATAGAAATCAAAAGATAGGAGCCACCATTCCTAAGGAGTATGTGCTAGAGAGCAATGATAATTTGTTGAGGGCCATACACATATATTTTAATTGTGAGGGTAGGCTTGATAGGGTATACCAGTACCATGTGAGACTCCTCATGAACTTCACAGGGAAAACCCTCTCAACTTACCTTTTTACCTATACAAAATCTTAGGAAAGATGGAAGACAAGGTCCAAGCCAGGGCTGGAAAACTTGTTGGAGCTACTTCACACACACCTAGGATTTATTTTTCCTAAGTTTTTTACTATGTTTGTTAGTCTTTATCTAGTCTCCTAAAGTTTAGGGATAATATTCCTCGAGGAGAATATTCTCTTTAGTTTTCACTTCAATTTGACTAATTGAGTGGAGTCTAGATGCTGCATTGGTTTTGTCACCATGCAACATTGGGATCATCACCAGATAATTCAAATTGTCCTTGGTATCATCACCAGACTAACGCATTACCCATGATTCCTTGATCTTCTCCTCACTTCACTATGTTTTAGTCAGTTAACTGAAAACTGGTAGACTAGTTAACTCAACTAGGTGGTGGTTCACTCCTGTAACTTCCTGAGAGACTAGACTAGATGGAAGTTCACTCCCATAACTACTGGTGTGTGTTCAGATCACTCTATACCACCACTATGGTGCATTGGCTTCACCTTTAGTGTGCATTGGTTTAGTTATACATAGTATATCATGTGTAAATTATTCGTTATTCATTACAGTTAATAAGAATTATTTTATTCTTTCTCTCTTGCTTCTTCTTTCTCAATTTATCTCTACAAATGTGTATGGTATTTTCTAGATAGATAGATTATGTGCAGGTTCAAAACATTTACATGGTATCAGAGCCTATGTACTTCTAAGAAAAATTTACACCAAATTATTTTTGCAGGTACCAAAGATTGAAGACAGCGGAAAAATGGAATTCCCAAAAGAATCCATTCTTACACCTTACAATTAACTTGCATGGAAGGAGAGAATAATCATGCATCTTTGAACTAGAGGATTGTATAGGTTAACGTTGAATACAGAGACAAAACTGACATCATCCATATAAAAATCCAAGTATCTAAATCGAATGGATGAAGCATTCAGAACAATTTGCAGTCTCATCTCTCCCGGTCTCCTTTTTCACATATCTTCCTGTAAAACCCCCAATGAATCCTAGACCACCTTGGACGGGATCTTTGTAAAATAGGATGATATGAGGATACACATGATCGAGGTGGAATTTCTCACATTGGATCCAAAAATCTTCAACAATCTCCAAAATTTCTTTACAAAATACAAGGATTTACTGTCGCAACTCAAAGGTTGTGGGGTTGATAAATCTAAGGAGGAGAAAAAATGGTTCTCACCATTCTCTCCAAAATTGGTCCTAAATTCATCGTTTTCATATCCACATTCCATTCAGTCAAATTCTCCTCTAGATCCACCTAGAAGATTCCTTCTCTTGAGGAATTTATCGAATCCTTGACACAAGAGAAAACCAAGCTCATCAACATGGGAAAAATCAAAGGCCCAAAGGCTCATGCACTTACTGTTCAATATGGAAGCCATAAATATCAGAAATCCAAAGATAAAGACAAAATGAAATATCATGCAAATCCGAAGAAGGAAGGGTACTCAAAACCCTTCATTGATGCCTCTGGATCCAAAGGTGCAAAGAGAAGAAAAGGGTAGAAATGCCCATACTACCATAAAGGATTCCATACAGAATCCACATGTATGTAGAAACATATATATCATCACTCAAATAATTCATAAAAATAACTTTGGAGATCGCATCCCCAAGGGTGCCAAGAAGAAGAAGCCAAAAGATCAGAATCCCAAGAAAGACAATTCTAGCCATGCCTTGATTTCCATCAATTCATCTCTTGATGCTTGGATCCTAGATTCAAGAGCATAAAATCACATGGATTCCACAAAAGAAGTCTATTCTTCATTGTATTCATGCAAAGTTCCTCCTATTATGATGGGGGACAACTCTCCATTCGAGGTCATCTTAAAAGGATGGATTAAACTCACCAACGGAAGCTTCAAGAATGTGTTGCATGTTCCCAAACTTTCTGTCAATCTTCTCTCCGTGTATCATATGATGAATTTCGGAACCGGAAATAAATTCATATTCACACCTAATTCATTGGACATATATGACCTACAAACCACTTCCAGGGTTTCTATCGATGAGTTAAATCATCAATCTAGATTGTATACATTTTTTGAATTTATTGAACCAGATTTTTCTTTTCTGCTTACCCATGTTGATGAAAGTAGTAGGATATGGCACAAAAGGTTCGGGCATTTGAATTTCAGATATATGAAACAAATTACCAAGAAAATATTGGTTTATGGTCTACCACACATCCATTTATCCAAAGGAATCTGTGAGGGATGTGTTCTTGGAAAACACCCTCAAGAGAAATTCGACAAAGGAAAGACCTAGAGAGATTCCTCTCCTTTAGATATGATCCATAGTGACCTCATAGGCCCTTTTATGCATCCATCAATCAACAAAGCAA
>ML807850.1:0-10178 GCA_009831015.1 Picea engelmannii
AAACCCCAGGTGCATGGGCTCTCTAGCAAGAAGCCAGAAATCAAAACAATAATCAACATAATGAGAGAATAGAGGCCCCTATCTCTCTTTTATCCCCCCTATTCATATCTTCTCTCCAAGTGAATTTTACTTTATTTTTCTTATTCTTTAATTAAAACACTTTATTAATTAAATAGCTTTTTGGCCTCTAAAAAGTGATTTATTCATCCCTATGGATTCTCCGCCCACTGAAAGTCACTTCTCATCATCTAATCATGTTTTTCTCTTCCTCTCGATTCTGATGAGCTCTTACACTAAGAGGTTTCTACAAGTAGTATTCCCAAAATGACCTTCTTAGTGAAAATAATTAAAATATGACCCATAATAACTCAAAATTATGGAAATGGTTGGAATGAAACGAAACAAAAGACAAGTTGTTTGGAATGAATCCTAATCATGAAATATGATGAACGATGCAAGTCGAGCCCAATAAAACCGCTCAACAATTCTTGAACTTGATGTCACCCCCATCTGGCTACTCTGGTAGAATAACACCCTGTAACATAATAATTTCCAAAAATGGGGACATTACAGTCCTCCCTGCTACAATATTGTTTGTCCTCAAGAAATAACTAAATCAATCTATACGTGATACCAAATCCTTCATCACATAGCCCAAAAGGTCTCATACCAAGTATCTTGATGCCCAAAAAACTATAAAACTTTGGCCAAAGTATGTTAATAGTCATGTTGTCATGTCCATAATCACTAAACTTGGCCTCCCTATCAATCCTGTAACACACCCGACCCGTAAATACCCTTTCTAGGGATGGGGCATCAAATTTTTGTTTTTGCTTGGTTCATTTTTGGTACCTCACTAAGAAAAAACTTCTTATTCTTCTCCCTTGAAGTTTACATCTCCCACTACGTGCTTAAACCAACTAGTGGGGTCCTCCTTGTGACCTCAGGCTGAAAAACGGGAGCTAAGAGTCTTCTTAGCGAAGGTTTTGGCACTTTGGGAGTTCAAATGGTGTTGTCAAATTCCTAGATCGACGAACAATGGAGGGAATCAATGGTCCATGTCCTCTACCGAGATCCTATGGTTAATAGGGGGGCTTCAGCGTTCAATGCGAAACACTCCTTTCTCCTAATCCCCGAAGTCCTGAAATATCGCCATGTGGCCTTAGCCATTTGGTGATCGACGTTCGACGTATAGCGTGGAACATCCTACTTTTCGACAGTCAATGCTCATCATTAGTCCTTCGACGTTCAACGATCGTCGATTGTCGATGAACCTTCCTTTATCAACCTACACTCAAATATTTTGAACTCCCAAAGTTATCGAGACTCCTGGATTCCCTAACACATCACCAACCATGTTGGCCATGTGAGCATGAACTAGAAGTTGGCACACGGTGAGGGTCTAGAGGTGACATGTATACTCATTAGGGGGTGACATCTGTCCTCATTAGGGGTGACATGTGTCATTCTCTAATAGGAATAAGGGGTCTATGAATCGACCAAATCTGGGTGACACGTGTTACCTTAGTTGCGGGTCTATGTCACCCGAAATGACGTTAGTGAGCCACGTCAACACCCATCATACACTCTTCTCACTTCTTTCAAATCTCATTGTTGATATTTTCCATGTGGATCCATAGATCCATGGTCCTTGTTACTTCGTGGCTCTGGGATTTAGAGCTTACCGACTCCTCTCGACTTAAATTCCCCAAAGAGACAAGTCTATGGACTCTCAGATATGGCGCCACATGTCCTCCTCCTACCAACGATCAAGATTTAATTCTCCATTCACAACTTCAAGAGTTTTCACACCTTGAAAACTCTTTTCCCAACTCCCCCGAAGTACTAAGTAACCAGACTACAGGATCTCTTGCCACGTATCCTCTCATCCGAAAACTCTAATTCAAAGGATGACCTTAGACAGGGAACAAGTAGGGGCCACGTGTCATTCCACGATGCGTTTCTGTTCGGTTGGGTAATCGAAGGTGGGATTATTATATCAATGACTCAGAAGGATCCCGAAGGATCTAAGGATCGATGGTCCATGTTACTTTTTCAATTCGACATTCAGGATTATGGCATGTATATTCTATCTTCCTCTCTAGAGTGTCGAATACCTGAGGTTTCAGATATCTATTGATATGTGGACACACATCCCTCTATTCTCAATGTTCCAAATTAACTCTGTGAGTCCTACATTCAGGAGTTTCAGTGTTGGACCACTCCTATCCTCGTGAAGTGGAACTTCATCAAAGCACTTAACGCTACCCTTCCAAAGTATGATCTAACGACTGTGAGGGATATTCACTGAATCCCCAGATCTATGACCCTCATCAATTCATGACTCCAACCTTCAGCAATTTTTGAGGATTGTGAAGACATAAGTCCCGAAGTCCCAAAGCCGAAAGGGCTAGCTTGTTTCAGACTAGCGCGAGGTTCCCAGACCCTTGTCATATGGATCCTTTTGAAATTATAGGGGATAAGCGCTAATCCTTTAGAATAAAATGGGTTAAGGATGTGGGAATGAGCCCTTGGTTAGATGGGTGGATAGTATGAAGAGGACGTCCTTCTCCTACATAATTTGAACTTGACATTCCTGCTAAGGTAAACTTCAAAGGATTGGCAGGACTTAGAAGTTTCAGTCAATCCTACCCTGACTCTCCTGCAGATTCACATCCCATAACTCTCTAGTAGCTACAATGAGATAAATCAAAGACTATATGGATATAGCAGTTTATAGAAGCAAAGGAACATTTCTAATAATTGTTCAAATACTGAAAGACTTAACCATAAACACAAACATTCATCATCACATCCAATATATGTATACACATAGTATGATAATACTTATTAGAAATGGAGAATGTAAAGTGTTTGTTGAAAGGGGTTCATGTTTCCTCCCAACCATAGGCATAGTCACTCCTGAAGGATTTACCATTGGTCACCCCCGAGATAGACCATGATGCTCTAAGAGAGATTCATTCTCCTTTCTCCACAACATTCATGGACAAAGGTTACTCTCCTCCTCCCATAGGAACTTGGAAACTGGTTTTCTCTACTCCAAGAAAGGAGTTTTGCATGAGTACCTCCTCGGTCACTCATCAACCTCATTTATCATATTCTAATGAAACCCTTCCCATGGCTTTTTACACCCAAAACGAGCTAGCTTCTTAAATTTTCTCTGAACTCCATAGTCAAAAAAACATGTTTCTCTTCTCTCAATCGTTCTCTCTACTTTTCTATCTTACAGATCTGTCTCTATCCCCGAATTACCTCGTTTCTTTGCTTCCTTAGCAAGGTTTTGTGGTTCTGAATCCCAATTCATGGTCAAGCTTGGAAGCCTTACAGATGGGTACCCTGCCTCATCTCCTTATTAACTCTTGGGGATGGCCTTCCAACTAAGATCTTGACTGGTAATTCATTTTTAGGTCAGAGGAATGTTGTGAAATTACACACAGTAGGTACTGGTCTGGTGAGGGTCATCTCAACCATTCTTGGCTTCTCCTCACCATCTCTCTCATAACATCCGTGGTCTATCTTGGAAAACTTCCCCCCTTTCACCAGTTGTGCAACACATATCAAATTTATATTAATAACAAAAAACTCATACATTGAACCTTTTATGAAAAGGTTCATCAAATCAAACATTCACACATATTTAGTCCGCCATAGTCTCTTGGCAAGTTATAGTTATATTTACAAACTGGGGGAAATAGGGTTATTACAAATCTGCACTCCTTCCTGCAAAGTCCCATGCTCCCACAATAACCCTATGATATCATCCCTACTATATATCTATAGTGCCCCAAGGTTGAGAGAATCTAGCATACTCTCCCAACTCATCATTGAAACAAGGATAGATATAGAGTCATGCCCTAACTCATGATGATGGAATACAAAACATGCCTCTATGTGTTTCATGACATCATCATGGAGCCCCCCAAGGAGAATCTCTTTATGTCCTACTGATGAGTCCTGAAATGGCCTAGTTGTCCAACCATAGATGCATCATGTACGGTCCTCAATATCCCTCATGCTTCCTGCTCCGACCATACCTCCTACCCACTAACCTCATAGACCTCATCAGAAGCATATGTCCATCTCTTCTCCTAGTCCTCATCCTGTTGAGACTTTGAACCTATACCCATATCTGGAACACACTCTATCCCATGGTTGAGTATGCTCTCCATCACACCCCAAGCCTCATATGACTGTGTCAGATGAACCACCCCTATCCTGCTATATATAATCAAGTCACTCCCGTCAGGTGGTCTCTTCCTACCAACTCTCCATGTCCCCTGCCATTTTCTATCTCCCCCTATGTTGTTGTGTATGATGAGAGTATCGGGGAAGGCTAACATAAACAAATGCAACAATATGTAGGAATGGAAAGTATCATAGACTTTGGTCAATCCCAAGTATTTGACCAAAATCTCATCCACTGGCACCCATGGTGAATAATCGCCTGTACGAATCACTAAACTCCAACCATTGGGTACAACAGTTGATAACTCCACAAATTATTGGTCAATCACTCTCCCTCCATCATCACTCATTTTTTTGTTTCTACTTTGAAGGTGATCTCCCAGAACTATGTAGTGTTTTAATGGAGAGGAATCCCCATGCTCCACTAAGTATGTCTCCTCCCTGCAATCCAATGTGTCCCCATGAATCCCATTGTACAACTCTGTAGGACCTTGTGAACTAACTCTCATCATCATATGCCCCTATATACTCATGCAAGCCTTTGTATCCTCCTGCCTCATCATGTATCTAAGGTGTATGGATGTCATCCACTCCTGAAACACCAATGGAAGTGTCCTCATAACTTTCCCTAGCTCTGGAATCTTGAGGTGTATGTGTAAGACCATTTGTCTCATAACCCCTCATGAATGGTGATCCCTGTGACACATAGATATCCTCCAACGTCTCCTGGTCACATCTCTCCATATCCATCAGCGATCTTGGGTGTCCCTCATGTACCTCCATCATCTGGTTCTCCTCTACCAACCCACCAACATCCTCTGGCGAAGTAGCTGAAGTAAACATATGGCTCTCTGATGAGATAGATGTAGTGGATTCTCGACTAGTCTCTTCAAGGAGATCCTCTAATATGGACCCTAATTCCTAAAGTTCCATCTGTGCGCCTTCCAAGAATATTTGTGCTCTCTAACTCATGAGTGAGTCATTCCATCTCAATCTCCTTCTCCCTCAGTTCCCTATGATATATCTCGCCAACCTCTAATAGGTCATCTCTATCCATCAACAACTGTTGGTAGTCGGCCCTCATCACAATCACTGTCTCCCTGAGTGTATGGAAGACGTCAATGACAAGCTCCCCATATGAACTATCATGTTCCATCAAGGACCTCCAATAATAACCTTCCACCCATGTGTGTGTATCATCAATGCATCTAGTGGCTTCCATGACCATGTCCTCACTGACTCTCAACTAACCCGTCAAGTGTCATGACACCTTATCACAATCCTTATGAGGTGCTACCTCATGCCTCTCACTTCTAGTTTCAATGATGGAATCCCCCAAAACACACTCCTCAAAATATAAGGCACTGAACTTCCCATTGTCCTCTGTGCTACTAAGTCCTCATGTATGCCATTTCACACCATCGCCAACTTCCATCCCCATCTGAATCACATTGTATATTGTATGAGCAGTTGTATCCTCCCATATTCTCACTCTGCTAATGTCATTTTTACTTTGATCCCATACATATGTGTCTATACATGAGATATGGTCATCCCGACCAATAAGGAGTGCATCTACATCACTGTAGACCGGTCCTAGAAGTGAATATCCCAACAATCCATCGATCTCCACAACTTGATATAACAATAGACTCCCAAAAATAGGTGACTCGCTCTCCTCAGACTGATAGGTATGTATATAGTCAACTGGCTCCAAACCATGGCTCTCCTCTTGGGTATGTAGATCCATATGTCCCTTGTGGTCAAATTTTGCACAAGGCTCTTCTACCACCTTCAGGATGCTACTGATATCCTCCTGTGTCATGTCTATCATAAATGTCTAAGAAGGTAAGGATTGTGTCATGATAAAATCCATGGGAGGAAAAATATCCCCCATGCATCACCTCATACCAGGTGCTAAATCATTTGAATCCTCACAAGTGTCACCGCCATGTTGAAGTGTTGAGTCCTCAACACTATTTGATAGGGAAGCTAAATAACACGTGCTATCATCCTGTCCATCCAACTATCCATCAAATGCGCAAGAGTCATGTGACTGATATAATGAGGAATCTAAGACCTCATCCTCATACTCATCCTCCTCATCACTGTCATATTTCACCTCAATGTCATGCACTCTCCCTTTACCCCTCCATCCATGATCTGGCTCTCAATGATCTTTGCAACTATAGCAAAGTTCCCTGCTCCTAATGGGTGTAGGCTCAATCTATGCTTCCTTCCATCTACTAGATGGAAGTGATGTATCTACCTCCTTGATTGTTGTGTCTTTGCTTTCCTTTTCTATGCTAATCTAATAATTGATTTCTTCCATCCTTTTGAAACAATGTGTAACCTCATCTTTGCTCCACTTAGGATTTTTGATGGATACAAATTGTTGGAATGTCACTTGAGATTTGAATATCTCACTGAGGGCTCGATATTACTTTTCACAAAATATAATCTCTTTTGAAAAATCCATAAAATCCATCTCTCCTCTAGATCATCAATGTATATCACAGGATGGTGAAGGAAATTCGCTCTGATACCACTGTAATGTTCCCAACCATATATGATATAAAAATCAGACTTATGTGGTTGCGAAATTCTGTCAAACACTTTGACGGTAGGACCTATTTCCTTATCCAAATGCCTTAATTTAGGTGTCCCAACTGCAAGATAGGTTATTGATGTGTTTTGGTGACCAAGGAGATGGATTATAACCTTCTTATAGCTGCCAATATATATGTTGTTTGGTTATTTATCTTATTGTTATAAATATGACAACATAACTCATTGAAACATTTCGTCAAACAGTTGGCATTTTTGTCTTGTTATTGAGTTTGATCATGGTTTATTGTATGTAGAAATTGTTGATGATAGAGATCAATAATAACAATAATAAATACAATAGATATAACACAAGAAATGGCCACAAACTCAGATCTGATTTTATTGAATAAATATGTCTAATCTCATACCATAATAGATCAGATCTGGCATACATGTAGAAGAATGTATGTGGCTGATAATTCCTCCAAAATACAATATATAGGTGGAGATATGGATTTTTAGGAGTTCCCCAAGCTTAATACAGAAGATATCGAGGAACCCAAGCTTTATGTGTTGTCCTCTCTAGCAAGATGCGCCCTTTCTGGCTGTAGCAAGCTAAGAATTTGGCCTCTTTGAATATGGCCTCCAAACCACTGAAACCAAATGCCAAATTGTAGATCGGGTGATCGGAAAAATTTATGCCAAAGCCTCAAGTTTTTGGGAATGATCTTCCCTTCTAAAACACAAGATCTCCAATGAACAGTGCCCTCCTCAAGAGAAACTCACCCCCCTGGATGGTAGAATGAATAGGATGAAGTATTCCCTCACAAATTGATGCAAAAAGGTGCCCCGGCGATAGAAATAAACCCTGGAACATGATCTATTGATGATCTAGTCACTGTCAAGCAAATCAAACTTGTTCTCCTCAACAAGTGTGCCCCAACCTACTGGAAAACCCCACAAGTGTGCCCCCCTTCCTCAACTGATCCTATAACTAAATAATAACTACTGTAGAATGGTGAGGGAGGAATATTTCACCTCTGTGACCAATATTAGCCCAGTTGGGTGGGATATTTTACCACTGAGATGATCTCTAGGGCTTGTTCAGTCAAAACCCCCAAGTGCATGGGCTCTCTAGCAAGAAGCCAGACATCAAAATGAGAATCAAAATAATTAGAGATTAGAGGCCCCTATCTCTCTTTTATCCCCCTATTCACCTTTTCTCTCCAAGTGACTTTTACTTTATTTTTATTATTCCTTAATTAAATCACTTTATTAATTAATTAGCTCTTTTTTTAATTATCTAAAAAGTGATTTATTCGTCCCTATGGCTTCTCTAGCCAATGAAAGTCACTTCTCATCATCTAATCATGTAGTGATATTCCTCCCGATTCCAATGAGCTATTACACTAAGAGGCTTTTGCAAGTATTATGCTCAAAATGACGTTCTTAGTGAAATTAATTAAAATATGACCCATAATAACTCAAAATTACAAAAAACGTCAGAATGCAACGAAACCAAAGCCAAGCTGTGCAAAATGGATCTTGATGATGAAATATGATGAACAATGTAATTCAGGCCCAATAAAACCCCTCAATAAATCCTGAACTCACTATCACCCCCATCTAGCTACTCTAGTAGGCATAACACGATGTAACATAATAATGTCCAAAAATGGGGACATTACATACAGTTAGCTACAGAAGAAAAAAGGAAAACTAATGATATGGTTAAGGCATGTCTGATAGAGATGAATGGGTTGTGCACAAAGGATGATTTTCATATCATACCTTTAGGCTCGTCTGATTTCATCATTGGTATGGATTGGTTGGACGAGCACCATATTGTCTTGGACTGTTACAATAAGACATTCAATTGCTTGGATGAGGAAGGAAACTTAAGAATAGTTTGAGGAATTCCAAGAGTTGTAACTATTAGAGAAGTTTCAACATTGTAATTGAAGAAAAGATACAGGAAATGATGTCAATTATTTGCAACAAACATGGAAAAGGAACCTAAGGATAAAGTTCCAAGTGTTGAATACTGCGTAGTACTAAAATATTTTGAGGATGTATTTAAAAAGATATCGAGGTTTCCTCTGAAAAGAAATATTGATTTCTTTATAAATCTTATGCCTGGAGTAGTGCCTGTATCCAAGACTCCTTATAGGATGAGTACGCTAGAGTTGAAGGAGTTGCAGATGAAACTTGAAGAGCTTCTGAAGAAGGGGTATATATACCCAAGTGTGCCACCTTGGGGTGCCCCAGTATTGTCCATGAAGAAGAAGGATGGTATGTAGAGACTGTTATCACTAAAATTTCGTCTCTAATGGTTACAAGAATTCAGCATAACCAAATAGTTATGAGGTCACCCATGGACCAAAATTATCACAAAAGCATTTCCAAAGGGTCAAAAACTATACAACCAGTGACAAAATTAAAGTGCGCTATGACTATACAGGACGCGTGCACACATGCGCAAAATAGAAATGCAAGAAACACGCACATGCGCCCAATGCGCGACTATTGTCGCAAAAATCTGCACACCTGAGAAACGGTGCATTTATGAAAGTGGTCGGCCTCCCACCCACTTCTAGTTCATCTTCAAAGTTGTTTTGACACTCAAATATGGACTGGATTCGACTGGGTGGCTGGTCAAAGACCTAAAAATGACCTAATTAGCCTCTTTACACACTACAAACTGGTTGCACAATACCTCAAAGAGGTGTTATAAAAAGGCCATGGATGCACTTCATTTTTCAAGTAATTCAATAGCAAAGTTATGTTGCCACTATTCTCTTGAGGAATACTCTATTCTCATCATGAGTATACTAGCATTATTGCATTAGGAAATCCATCTCACCCCTTGAGTGGATTAGCAAAGAATTATTTCACCATTTTTATTTTCAAAGTTGTAAGAAGAGCTTATTTGTGGGGGTCCAAGAACCCTCCCTTGGAGGAAGAAGGGACTCATAGTCCTCTTTCTTCTTGGTGTTTTCTCTCACTCATATCAACCTTACCATTGGTGACATGGGTCTTATTGTTTCTTTTGTCCTTATGTCCCTATGTTCATTAGTTTAGTTGTTATTTTATTGACCAATATTATGTGGAAATGTTTAACAGGTAGCATATGCTTGTCATTGATGGCAAGTACAGCAATGAAGATGGCATGGGTGCAGGAAGAATGTACAAAGGATTGTTGGCATGTTTTACAGGCAGCATAGACTTGTCATTGATGGCAAGTATAGTAGTGGAGATGGTAGGATAAGAAGGATAAATATCCCTTGGGGATTCAGACGTGAAAGCTCAGGAGGAACAACGTTGAAGAAAATGCACGCAGCAAAGGCAAAGCTCAAAGTACAGGAATTTGCAGAAGAGAAGGAAGACAGAGATCCACAACCACGGGATCTCATTCAAATTTC
>ML807850.1:10278-51930 GCA_009831015.1 Picea engelmannii
TAAGTGTGAAAAGTTGGAAAAATGACTTTTGCCAAAGAATATTTAAAAGTGACCCATCTCCCAAAAGTTTTCCAAACCAAAAGTGAAGTGTTTCATAACATCCAATGAGAAACTCAAGAACTGTTTTAAATGATTTTCAAGCCGGAAAAAATGACAAAAAGCTCCAAAAAGTGGCAAAAAAGGGCCAAAAAGTCTATAAATAGAAGATGACAACTCATTTTCACTATTGCAAATTGAGAATTAACCAAAAAGCCAAAAACATCCCTTTGCTAAAAGATTTTATTCTGGGAGCTTTAGAGGATGAAACAAACTTCCGCTCGGACCAAGTAAGTACAAACTAGCTCCTCTTGCATTTCCATAATTCATTTTTCATTAGTTTTAGTTTTTTTGG
Organism: Picea engelmannii; assembly: GCA_009831015.1. NCBI lineage: Eukaryota > Viridiplantae > Streptophyta > Pinopsida > Pinales > Pinaceae > Picea > Picea engelmannii. The sequence continues at coordinate 10,670 of ML807850.1, forward strand.
GGGGCACACACTCCTAAAAAGGGGCGGCCTTGCGTGTACGTGAGTTGTCCAAGGACATACCGCATATGCCCATGGGAAGAATATACTCTGCCTGCATGCATATGCAATTATTCTCACTATATCCCGCGTACACCCTCAAAAAGGTAGAAAAAAGAAAATACAAGATCTAACCTCCTCCATGAACTTGTCATTTGACAGGATGTATGTCCACTGGAGAGAGAGGGAGCACAAAGACAATGATTTTTTGGTCGAAGAAGACCCTGCTGCTATCGCCACATTAAAACAATGTGGGTTGTGGAAATTTTTCCGGTGTCCACTCATGAGGGAACAAACCAGGCTACAGAATGCCTTGGTGGATTACTGACACCTCGACGCTAAGGAATTTATTCTTTAGGGGTAGTTGTTGACTCCAATGACTGAATACATCTATTTTCTGACTGGCCTCTTGAGGAGAGGGGAACCAGTCAACTTTCCTTATTTCCCCCCTAGGCCTCACAACATTGCCAAGTTGATCGGGTTACAGTGCGAGGCTGGCACAGATAAAGTTTTTTCTCTGGTGCTGATCCACAAGATTACCAACCTATCACTGAAAGTGATAGTTTTACTTATTGGGAGGATCAATGGGTCCACGACCTTACATTAGGTCTCTTGGGCACACATGCATTGTGCAGTACAATGCTTAAATGCAGGAGTGTTCGACTGGAGCACAACCGTGCTAGAGTGCATGAAGATAAAACTCACAGAGTGCCATGGGCAGAGCAACAAAAACTTTGGGTTTGACATTGTTTTATGCTCTTTTGTCTTTGAGAGGGTACCCAGTCTCAGTTCGTGAGAGACAGTATGAGGGCACGTGGCCTCCTTCCTAGCAGTGTGTAGGTGGGCGATGTTGTTTCCGTGATAGGGGGGAGGGAGGACCATTGAGGTCTTCGACGATAATTCATTTGAATGGTAGTCTCGACAAATTCTGGCTATAAAGGACTACCCCTATGCTGGGATCAACTTCTCTAGGGACCCTAACATGGTCGTACCTCCCGGAGTAGAGCGAGGAGAGATAGGTACATTTTCTTTTAAAAGTTTTTTAATTTTTATATTCTTTTTATATATATCATTTTTATGTGTACCAGAGTATATGACAACTATGTATCTGTTATGTACAAATGTGGGACCAGTGTGTCCAACAGATTTTGCAAGGAGCAGGCGACGTCCTTGACCAAAGGCATCACCAGTAGCAATCATCGGACCAACAGTAGCAGCAAGGGAATCTCCATCCAGAGAGGCTGAGAGAGTGTTGAGACGGGTGGACCGAAACCTCACCGCGCTCACTCGTACAGTGCCCATGGCTGAGATCGAGGATCTCCCACCATCTATGCAACCTCATGTAGTTGGGGTTCCATAGACCTAGTTCCAGCTTTTTCGTCGTTTGGAAAACACCGTCGTTCACTATGGCAGGGCCAACATACCCCTTGCTTAGCTAGGGTGGACTAATTACGTGCCGAGGGAACTCTTTTGTATATTTTTGAGGGCATAAGCCCCACGATGTATACTAGTCATATTATGTTTTGAGGTGCTTGCACCCACCTATGTACTCTGAGACTTTTGATATATATATATATATATATATATATATATATATATATGCGTATTTACATATTTTATGTCTTATGGATCACATTTTTATAATGTATGTACATGTGTATGTGTGTGCTTCTTTCTATGTGCATACAATATGCCAATCTAATACTTTATTAGCTAGAGTATATGTCATTTGATTTAGTCTCCTAGGAACATGGATATACATAATGTAATAAAAGAAACGTTCTAAGAGACATACCCTAAGGAACTGTCGGTGTAGAGTAGGATGATAAACACGGTAAACCCCATTTAACTGGGATACAACCAACTGTGCATCTAAGTAGACCCGGAGGTGAGAGATACCAAGCGTCAAAGAATCATGAAGAAACTCTATCACTGCACTGTACTCGGTGACATTGTTTGTGGCCTCACCTAAACAAATACCTCCAGAAGATAGCAACTGGCCCTGAGGTGTGAACATCACCCAAGCTGTGGAAGCAAGCTTCCGAGTGTGTCAGCTAGATCCGTCCACGAACCCAACAAACACCTCTAATTCACTTGACATCTGCCACAGTGAAAAATATGACATCAATAACAACACGTCCATAAAACAAAGAGATAAAACAAACTAACTGTATAAGATGTATACATATGTACAAAAATTCACCCAAGGCGACCCACCTATGAGTAATACTTCTTGAGGTAGAGCCCATTTCTAGGCTCTGCTAAAGCGTTCCCTTCAAAGTCAACCAGACAATAAGTGCCATCCTTTAGTACCTCCTTCACAATGAAAGATCTGAACCACATGGGTTTGAAATTGCCTGCCCCTAAGGGATCCTTATCTTGGTCATAGACCAGGACAAGGTCTCCTTCGGAGAAAATCCAAGGACGAATGGACCAATCATACTGACACTTGAATCTTTTCTTGTGAGCCTCATTAGACAAGGGTGCATCATGTCACTACTCATCGAGCTTCTCGAGATATAATAAGAATTCCTCAAGCAGTGAAGTGTTTGAAAATAACTGTACTACCAACTTTAGAGATGGGATCTGACACTCTATTGGAAAGACTACTTCCAGCTTATAAATGAGTTGAAAAGGTGAGAAACTGATGGCAGTCTTTATAGACGTTCGGTAGGCCCATATTGTTGAGTACAACATCAAATGCCAATTTGACTTGACCGAATTGATCATTCGCTGTAGAATAGTCTTGAGGGACTTATTCACAGCCTCCACCTGACCATTCACTTGTGGGTAGTAAGGTGATGAATGTTCTTTCCTCAACCCAAGATTTGATGTTAACTCAAACATCATTTTGTTCTGAAAGTGACTGCCATGGTAAGTGACAATCTCTTTCGGGATTCCAAACCTTGCTATTATCTGATTGAAAATAAAGAGAGCTATTGTCTTGCCATCATTATTGAATGTTGGCATATCCTTGACCCACTTTGTGAAGTAGTCTACCGCTATGATGATATAATGATTCCCTCTGGATGAGGCCAGGTGGCATGTAATGAAATCAATCCCCCACTTGGTGAAAGGACCAATAGTAATGATGGGAAACATAGGAGCGGGGTGTGCCCTCATCTTTCGAGAGAATATCTAACACGGGTGGCACTTATTGACCGATTCAACACAATCCTTGATTAACATCGGCCAAAAGTAATTGGCTCGTAGAATATTTTGGGTTGTTTCCAACCCAGACAAATGACCACAACATGCTCCGGTGTGGTAGTCATTAAGAACGAGTTTCGCTTCTTCATGAGTGATGCACCAGCGAAGGATGTAATTGACACCTCGACGATACAAAGTGTCATCGATTATGAGATAGTTTTTTTCCTGATGGAATATATGTCGACGCTCATTGCGAGAAGCAGAGGCAGGGAACTTCAAAGTCTGGAGATAGACTAGTATATCTCCATACCAGGGGTCCGAAGATGAAATCAGAAAAATAATGTCTCTATTGCTGAGATGAACTTCATGCAAATCGTATGCAGGAGAAAGTTTTGGGAACAGTCTAATGTTGTTCGTTTAGAGCTAGATTCGAATGATGCTTTCTCTGTCTCTGGAATTTCAATATTTTCATGGGTGGACACCATGAAATCCTATTCTCCAATTCGAGGGCAGGTTGAAAAGCCCAACTGGTTGGGTAGTAAATATCAGATAGATGGGTTGGGTGGGCTTAGATATCCTTTAATCGGTGATTATTTAGGAATAACATCACCTGATTCGTCCTGAAGTTTCGAGATAAGTTTTGCAAATACAATTGAATTTTTGGATTTCGCGGAAACACAATCCAAGTCAAATCCCTGGAGGATAATGATCCATCTACTGATCTTTTCATCGATGATGCATCGTGTCAACACATATTGAAACATATTCATAATGACAATGACGGTGGTCCTACAAAGCAAAATATAATGATGGAACCGCTGGACAGAATGCACTTCTACCAATGCTAGCTTCTCAACATGCGAGTAGTTGAATTCTGGTCCAACCAGGCCTTGGGTCAGGTAATAAATCACATGTTCTTCAATCAGATCATCCTCTTGAACCAAGACCATATCGATGGTTGACTCTACAGTGACCGAATACAATAAGAAATATTTATTATAATTGGGAGGCCGAAGCAGAGGGGAAGACATGAGGGCGCATTTCAACACTTCGAAAGAGTGTTGAGAAGCTTCGTCCCAATGGAAAGGGACTCCCTTCTTTATTAAACACATAAACCCTTTGGTGATCTCGTCATAGTTTGCGATAAAATGCTGAAGAAAGTTGGCTTTACGCTGTAAGATTTGAGGCTGAGGGACTGTGCACAGGGGAGGCAACCATACTATCACCTCAACCTTCATAGGATTGACCATGATCCCTGTTGTTGAAACTATGAAACCTAGAAGATGACCCGAAATCACGTAGAAATTGCACTTTTTAGGATTCAAGTGAATCTGATAGTAGCGACATCATTCAAAGATTAGTTGGAGGTGCGTGGGATGATCAAATCTCTTACGAGATCGTGACACTAAATCATCGATATAAGACCCAAATATGTGTCTTAGGTCATGGAAAGAAAAAGACATGGCCCGATGAAAAGTGGCTCCAACATTCTTTAGGCCAAAAGGCATCTTTCGATAAGCAAATGTAGCCCATGGACAGATAAAAGTTTTTTTATGTTGGTCTTCGGGCTTAATCTGTATCTGATTGTATCCCAAAAAACCATCCATGAAAGAAAAGACCTCATAGCCTTCACACTCATCGACAATCTGGTCAATGAATGGGTTGGGAAAATTATCCTTTGGACAGTCCTTGTTCAAATCACAGAAGTCCATACATATGTGAATCATTCCTTGATTTTTGTTGACCGGAACGAGACTTAACACCCATTGAGTCAACTAGATGGGGTAGATGAAACCGAATTTGAGAAATTTCCCTACTTTAGCCTTAATAACTGCCACTTTCCGAGGTTTGACCGGGCGAAGCTTCTGCCAGACTGGATTGGCATCGGGATAAGTTGTTATTTCATGTTCGATGATTCTTGGATCAATGCCTGGCATCTCCTCATAATACCAGGCAAAAATGTCGCAGAATTATTTAAATAAATCTGTGTAGATTTGAATCTTCTCGGGGGAGTAGTCCGCTCTCACGAAGACATTCTCCATGATGCCCGAGGTTCTAGAGATGTTATGTAACATACCCATCGACCCACAGGCCAGGGGTACGCTACCTGCAAGCCCACCCTCAGACTTCTTTCTCATGCTAATACCTTCTTTATAAATTAAGGATGCATAAGATAACAGATTTAACGACATGCACAACATTATCCAGCAAGCATGCATAATCTAAAGATTATATTAAATAATAATCAAATATACACAATGGAAATACATGCATACACAGGTAATAATATCATGACATAGAGCACTTATATTTATGAAATATGACACCGACTGGCTGCAGACCAAGGACGTTCCACCCAACCATAGACACCACTGCTCCAAATCTCAACAATAGTGTCACCCCCAAGCCAGGGATATGAATCCAAAAGGATGGTTCCATAGTGTATTTGGGTTCGTAAACCAGTCATCTCTCTTCTACCCACAACAATCCAAGTACCCAACTCTCTTCTACCCAGCTTGTACCACCCCAAGAGACTAGACCTCCACCCTTCTCTGCCACATAGTCCCTCAGGCAATCCTTCTCCTTTATTTTAAGGGCCTCCAGCATAGCTGGTCCAGAATCTCAATGCTGGGACTCTCAAGTCTCACAGTTGTGAGAAAAATAGGGCACATGCCAATGCATTTCAGACATGAAGGCCCCAGGTCACGGTTGGATCACACCAGTGACCACTACAACTAAATATGTCGTGGCTAAATTATTCAGCAACTTCGTTTCATTTTCCAAGCCAAGAGGCAGGAGATGATGATTGATGAATGGGTTAGGGGGTGCATGGGAGTGCATCCATGGGAGTGTGTGAGGAAAAAATGAGTGTGTGAATGGGAAAACAACAAAAAATTCACCAGTTGAACCCCCATTGAACCAGAGGCAGGTTTAAGTAACCTCGTGGGGAAACAAGAACCTACTGACCTTCCCCAAGAAGCTCACATAACCGATCCCCCCCCTTAGACAAAAAGGGTAATAAAAAAAAAAGGAAATAAACACTTAGTCCCTCAATCTCCCTCTCTTGTGGAATCATTGCCCTCTGTAACTCTAGTCCTTGTCCGTCTAGCAATGAACAAAGTTTTTATTATTAATAATGATAAAAAAATTACATATTCAAGGCATACTATCCCTTTAATAATTTTTTGGGTATTCAAGCCTCTCTACATTGTAACAATACATTATTTAAAATGGGGGTTCGAAACTTGGGGTGTTACATCCCCTTCCCCTTATTTTGGCATTGTCCTCAGTGCATATACAAAATAGAGATAAAAATCTCATATTTATTCAAAAAGTTGTGGGTGCTTTGCCTACATGGCATCTTCATGCTCCCAGGTAGCATCTTCATGACCGTAGTAGGTCCATTGAACCTTTACGAGTTCTATGACTCAATTCGGGAGCATTTTGACTTTTCTATCCAATACCCGCACTGGATGAAGCTGAAAGTCACCCTCTGTCTCTACCTGAATGATATGCCAATCAATAACATGGTTAGTATCATGTACATATTTATTTAGTAAATATACATGAAATACATTATGGACATTCATGGAAGAAGGCAATGCAAGCATGTATGCAACTGGCCCTATTCTATCCAATATTTCAAATGAACAACAAAATCTGGCTGCCAACTTTGTACAACTACCCAATTTCAAAGAGAGTTTCTTGGGATTCACTTTCAAAAGTACATGCTCCCCTAATTTAAATTCTCTATATGTTCTATTCTTGTCTGCATAAACTTTCTATCTATCCCGAGATGCCTTTAAATTTTGCTTGATATTAACCACCTGGTCTTCCATGTCCTTGAGCAACTACGACCCAAGTACCACTCTGTCTACTGGATTGTCCCAGCTCACTGGAGTATTTTATTTCCTACCATACAAGGCTTCAAATGGGATCATTCTCAATGAAGCTCGATACCCATTGTTATATGCAAACTCAACCAAGTGTAAGTAATCTTCCCACTTAGATGGCTTATCCATCACATACATTCTCAACACGTCTTCAATTATTCGATTGAATCTCTTTGTTTTCCCATCTGTATGGGGATGATATGTTGTGCAAAAGTTTATATTTGTGCCAAATACTTTAAGCAATCCCCTCCATAAATTGGAGGTAAACTTCGTATCTCTATTCGAGACAATTGTCCTATGTATCCCATGCAACCTAGAAATTTCCTTCATGAAAATTTCTGCAATATTAGTTGTTGTATGCGTTGTCTTCACATGCACGAAATGAGAAGAATTTGTTAATTTGTTAACCACCACCATGATTGAATCATGTTTCCTATTTGTTTTGGGTAATCCTGTGATGAAATCCATGGTGATCACTTCCCATTTCTTCTCTGGAATTCGCAATGGATACAACAAACTCGCTGGGTGCCTATGCTCATCCTTCACCTTCTGACATTCCATACATCGAGTGATGTAATCAACAACATCCTTCTTCATTCATGGCCAAAAGAACTTGCTTCTTACTGTTGTAATGGTTTTCTGGTAACCGAGATGTACTGCATAAGGAACATCATGCATTTCCTTTAGTACCAAATTCCTTAGTTGTCCAGAACTAGGAACATAGATTATATTCTTATGCATGAGTAATCCATCTTACTTTATCTATACTCCTTTATTTTATGTTGTACATTCCCTTGCTGTAAGTTTTCCTTTACCTATAGGTAATGTTGATATGTAATAGGACCATCTAAAATTTCGTTCTTCAAGTTTGACTGATGCATACTGATAGTAGTAGCATGCATGAGATGCACTCTCCTACTAAGTGCATCGACAAATTTACTCTCCTTTCCCTTGATATGCTTGATGTCGAAGTCATATTCACTTAAAAATTCTAGCCATCTTGTTTTCCTAGCATTCAAGGCCGGTTGTTCAAAAAGATACTTTAGGCCAATGTGGTATGTCCTTAATTCAAATTTCTTCCCCATGAGATAATGCCTCCACATCCTCAAGGCGTGAACAATGGAAGCAAGTTCCAAGTCGTGCATAGCATAGTTCCTCTCATGTTCCTTAAGATTTATGGACTCATATCCAATGACATGCCCATATTGCGTGAGGACTCCCCCAAGTCCTTCCTTACAATTGTCTGTATATAACACAAAAATTTCATTTGGGTAAACAATCTTTAACACAGGCACACTAGTAAGTAATTCCTTCAACTGATTAAAATTATTTTCACACTTGAGTGTCCATTCAAATTTAGTTCCCTTCTTTTGCAAAGAAGTGATGGGATGAGCAATCTTAGAGAACCCTACTATGAACCTTTGGTAGTAGCCATCTAATCCCATAAAATATCTGATGTCTGACACATTTATGGGTGTTGGCCATCCTCTAATGGATTCTATCTTCTCTAGATCTAGTGCTATGCCCTGCTCTTAAATAATGTGTCCTGAGTAATGGATCTTCTTTTGATAAAAAGAACACTTACTCAACTTGGCATACAACTGATGTTCTCTCAGTACTTGCAATGCCAATATCAAGTGATGTTCATGCTCCTATTTAGACTTAAAATAGATAAGTATGTCATCCAGGAATACTATGACAAACTTGTCCAAATAGTTTCTGAATATGCCATTCATTAACAACATGAAGACAACTAGTGCATTGGTCAGTCCAAATGACACCACTACAAATTCGTAATTCCCATACCTGGTCCTAAAGGTTGTCTTATGAATTTCTTCTTCCTTGATGGTATCCTGCCCTCAGGTCAATCTTTGAAAATATATTTTCTCCTCTTAGCTGATCAAAGAGGTCATCAATTCAGGGTAGCGAATACTTGTTTTTTATAGTGTACTTGTTCAATTGTTGGAAGTCAATACACAACCTCTAGGTTCCATCCTTCTTTTTGACAAAAAGTACTAGTTCTCCCCAATGTGAAACACTTGGATGTATGTACCCTTTCTTCCACAATTCTTCCAACTACATTTGTAATTCTTTTAATTCTGGTGTGCTCATTATGTAAGGTGTTTTCGACACCTGGGCAACTCCTGGCACTAAATCAATTGGGAAATCTATCTCCCTCCTTGGTGGAAATATGGGTATTTCTTGGAATATATCTTCATATTCCTAGAGAATAGAGAAATATTCAAGGCTTGGCCCCTTTGTATCAATGATCTCCTCCACATGAGTTTCATACAGTTGACATCCTTTTCTAAAACAACTTTTCAGCTGTAAGACCGAAATCTCCCTTATAGAGATGGGTCTTGGAAATCCTTTCATAGTGCTTTGTTTTCCATCTCCATCAAGACATGTAAATGTCTTGTTATGAAAATCTAGGACATCATGATGCTTGTCCAATCAATCCATCCCAATCAAAACATCATAGGACCCTAATGGTATGATATTTAGATCAGTACTAGTATTCATGCCATTAAGACTTATGGAACAACCTTTGACCATATCATGGATTCTTCTTTTGGTTCCAGTGGCTAACTGAAACAAACTTGATTTTCCAAGTTTACTTTTCTCCAAATATAATTTATCCACAATCTTAGGATCAATGTAACAATGAATTTCTCCTGAATCAATCAAAATAGAAACAGGCTGATTTATGATCTTACCTTCCACCTTGATCATATTGGACTGGTACTCTGCTTGTCGATCATTTAAAGATGCATAGATTCTTCCCATATCTCCGACTATTGTAGCCTCTTGGATGGTGTGCACAGTATTCACTCTGTTCTTTCTGTGTGGGAAATCCTTGTGCAGGTGATATTCCTCGCATCCCCAACATTGGATTTGTGGTCTTCCCCTATTCCGAAGGAATCTTCCTTCGTGGAATCCCCCTTAGCATATTGATCTTGATGATTTCTATTAGGCTCATTCCTATTAAAGGGAGGTTTGAATCCTTTCCTCCTCTGATCAGACATTGCATTCTTCTTTTCCTTCCAAGAGTTCTACAGGGATTCTCTTTCCTAGCCTTGCTCATACAGGTATTTAGCCTTCCTGATAGCTTTAGTCAAGGTCTTGGGTTCATCATAATTGATCTTTTCCTTATAAAAGGATGGCAATCCACTTAGAAATCTCTGTATTTTTAGTTTCTCAGCACCAATGAACCTGAGATACTTTAACAATCCCAAGAACTTCTTCTCATATTCTTCCATAGTCATGCTTCCCAACCTGAGTTCAAAGAATTCCTGCATTTTCTTGTCATATAAATGCTATGAGAGGTAGTCCTTCTGGAAGTACTTCTTGAACTGCTTCCAAGTGATCCTACTTTCATTAACATGCTCCACTTGCTTCAGTTGGTCCCACCATATGGCATCTTTTTTGTGTAAGTGGTAGGTGGAAATCCTAGCTTCCAGGTTTGATGAATAGTTATGCAACTGAAAATATCTCCGGAGCCCAAGTAACCATGCTTTGACATCATCTTCTATTTCTCTTTCACCCTGAAAGGAAGGTGGCTTGAGCTTCCTCATATCTCCTTGCAAACAATCTACCTATTGTTTCCTTCTATGGTGTTTGACATGAGACACCTCTGGATTTGTTACAGGATCATCCGATGCATAAAAATTTCTTCCTGAGTAAGGAGGTGAGTGGTGTCCATGAGATCTGCTAACACTTCTGGAATAACTAGCTCTTCCACAAGAATCTATTCTTTCATGACACATACCTTATTCCTCTTGTCTTGAGTTTGATCCCTTCTTTGTTTGCCTCTGCAACCGATTTAAGATCTGCAACACTCAAGAATTTATCTAACGTTTCTCTCTCATCAGTCTCTCGTTGTCTGCTTTGTAGCTCTGCACTTACATCTTTAGGCTTCTTATTGTTTCTATTAACATTTCCTTCTCTTGTTTTCCCTTGTGTCCATTGGACTCTGTCTCTGCATTGCCAACTCTGGTGTTCTAGCCTTTGGCCTCCTTTTCATGACTAGAGGCTCCCTCGCCTTCTTCCATTTCCTCAATACACATCCTGATATGACGTCCTTAAGCCTCTTAATGCTGCAAAATGTGAAAGCGACCATTTTGTTAGAATTATGCATATGATAAACAGAATTTTCGAAGCATGCTATAGGTCTCTTTCTTGTTTTTGTTCATGGAGATCATATCCCCATTCTCCGAAAATAACAGTGTCCTATTATTCCTAGGTTGGCACATAATTTCACGCTACACAGGCACTTCCTTCCAACCACCTCCCAGGTGACCATGACTAGAAACCGTGACTAAATCCTTCCTTGTCACTTTTTTGTCTCGAGGATAACCAATTCTGCCCTTATCCCTCCTTTCCTCAGCTGTCAATCTACATATGACCAAGGCTATGACCCTACACTTAGCTGAAAAAGTGCTTGTAGCTTTGGGAATTCAGAACCTTCAACCAAGACTAGATCAACGTTCCTCATCCTCCTTCACGATCAATGATCGGGATCCACTTCGGGACTCCACACTTCGGAAGTCTCAACTTTCCTCGCTTGCCTCCTCCTAGAATGCTTTTACCCGGAGTTCATGATCTACCGATGGGTGTCCTCCCACAGATCAACGACTATGAATCGCTTTATCTCTTCAGGCTTGAGAAGTTTCAAACTTCCCTCCTGCACTTTCTCTTGGAGTGCTTTCACCCGAAGTCGACGATCCTTCGACGCGTGTCTTCTAGAATCAACGGTCGATATATAGTCCTACCTTCAGGCCTTCAGGAGTTTTTGAACCAACACAACTTGCCACATCTTTCCCTTCAAGAGTGCCCAGTCTTCCAGACTGGACGATCCGTCGCCACATGGTAAAATGATGGAAGTGGACATGTGGCCCAATCAGGCGGGTGACATGTGTCACATTCTAATCAACTTTTCAGTATTCCAAAAGCTTAAATCTTACTGACATGTGGCACACATCCCATGTGTTTACGTCATCCCAGGTGACGTCCACAAGACATGTCACTTCATGGATTCTAGGGTCCACATCACCTCTAGGTGATGTCATCATGCTCCATCACTTCGACTCTTCAGGATTTGGGAGTTTTCAAACTAACACACTTCCAATTTTCTTGAACTCCGAATTCCCGAACTGGCCAATTTGTTGCCATGTGTCCTCCTAGATCAGATGACCAAGATTCACTTCGGGTATTCACCTGGAGTTCATGGATATTTTCCATGTGTCCTTCTCAATCTGATGACTATGTTTTACTTCATGGCTCCAGACTTCAGAGATCTCAAACTTCAACCTTTTTCCTTGAAAACGTTTTTATCTGGGGCTCGCGATATATCGATATGTGTCTCCTATGGATCAACGACTACGATTCCTTCGGGACTCCGGACTCTGGAAATCTCAAACTTTGAACTTATCTGGCCCCACTGGATTTTATCTGAAGCCATGGATCTAGTGACGCGTGGCTCTCGGTAGAGAAATGGATGAGATCCTATCGGATGATCGGACAGTCGAGGTTTTCTTCAGCTCTCCGGCTCTTCGAACTTTTGGAGTCTCAAAACACAACTGAAAACCTCTCAAATAGATTCCTCCAGAGTTATTAATATGCTGCCATGTAACCTCTTGGTGATCGATGGTCAGGATATACTTTGAACGATCCGACATTCAAAGTTTACTTCGGGTCTCTGGCTCTTCAAGCTTTGAGAGTTTCAACTCTCAACTTTTCCTCGCTCCCTCTTTCCCAAAGTTCTTTCACCTGGAGCACATGATCGATTGATTCGTATCCTCCTATGGATCAATGGTCCCCAACTACTTCGATTATTCGGAGTTTCAATGTTAGATCCCTAATCTGTCACATCACTGCATGCCTTTAAAATTTGCGAGGGCATGCATTGGTGGTTTGGAGTAACTCGCTTTTCACCCTGCAATTCTCCTGATGCTTACACATAATCCCTCGACGAAACCATGGTTTGGATAGCTGGACCGCCTTGGGAAATTATCTCTCATGCAACTCGGTTCCCCACAATGCCTACTGGTCGTTGATCTCTCTCTCCAATGGGATCTGACAGTCACAACCTTAGCCCTTTCTTTCTTTTCATCGGATGACCCTTGTTGACCCATACTCCGATCCAATGATCCAGGATATTTTCTGATCCTATAGTGGCGATCGCTCCTGAATTCAAAAGGGACGGTCATGATCCTTCAAAACCTTATAGAGGATATATGACATTTCGTCTCCTGTGTAGCTTCTGCAACGCCAATCCGCCTGAGATTTTCAATTTCACAGTCAGATTTCAATCTCGACCACGAGGATATGACCAGCAGACCCGGCCCATACCGGCCCAATGTTTCAACCAGACGCTCTGATACCAAATTATAACATACCCAACCACCCACGGGCCGGGGGTACACTACTTGTAAGACCACCCTCATACTTCTTTCTCATGTTGATACCTTCTTTATATATTAAGGATGCATAAGATAACACATTTAACGACATGCACAACAATATCAATCAAGCATGCATAATCTAAATATTATACTAAACGATAATAAAATATACATAGCGGAAATACATTCATACACAGGTAATAATATCACAATAGAGAGCACTTACCTTTATTAAACATGACACCAACTAGATGGAGACCAAGGACTTTCCACCCAACCATAGACACCACTACTCCAAATATCAATAGCAGTGTCACCCCCAAGCCATGGCTATGAATCAACAACGACGGTTCCAGAGTGTAATTGGGTTCCCAAACCAGTCATCTCTCAAGCTCTCATAGGTTTCCTAACACCCACAACAATCCAAGTACCCAACTCTCTTCTACCCTACATGTATCACCCCAAGAGACCAGACCTCCACCCTTATCTGCCACACAATCCCTCAATCAGTCCTTCTCCTTTATTTTTAGGGCCTCCAACACAACTGGTCCAGAATCTCAATGCTGGGACTCTTAGGACTCCCAGTTGTGAGAAAAACAGGTCACAGGCCAATGCATTTCAGATATGCAGGACCCAAGTCACAGCTGGATCACACCAACGACCACTACAGCTAACTATCCCATGGATAAATTCTTCAACAACTCCATTTCCTTTTCCAATCCAAGACACAGGTGAGGATGGTCGATGAATGGATCAGGGGGTGCGTGGGAGTGCGTGAGAGAAAAATGAGTGAGTGAATAGTAAAAAAATGAACAAGTTATTAGTCGAACCCCCCCATCGGAATAGAGGTGGGTTTAAGTAACCTCTTGGGGAAACAAGAACCTTTTGGCCTTCCCTTGGAAGTTCACGTAACCTATCCCCTCCCTTAAACAAAAAGGGTAATAATAAAAAATAAATAAACACTTAGTCCCTCAATCTCCCTCTCTTGTGGAATCATAGCCCCCTATAACTCTAGTCCTTGTCCCTCTAGCAGCCGATGTTTTTATTATTAATAATGATCAAAACATTGCATTTCTAGGGCATACTGGCCCTTTAATAATTGTTTGGGCACTCAGGCCTCTCAGCATTGTAACAATACATTATTTAAAATGGGGGTTCGAAACCTAGGGTGTTACATGTTAATAGGTTACGTTTCAACGATGGTTTCCATATTACCCTCGACATAAATTACGTGCATAGCCAAAGGATTAATAGGACAATACCTATGTCTAGTCATAGTTAACACAAATTCTCCTGCCTTTATTCTTCTTAACTCTAGGAGGAAATAAGATCTATGATGGATATTGTCCCAAGGTCTGTCTAGACCAGTCAAAGCCTCTAAAATCGCCTCATTAGAGGGAAATACCAAGTATAAAGAATCAGTAGTGGAAAGGGAATCTTGAGCCCGAATAGGCTCGAGAATTGGATCTAACTTTGGTGCAGGAGTCGGATCGGGGTCAACCGAAGCTGGCTGGACAATAGAGTATGCAAATTCTGTCATGGACAAGGGTATGGACATGCTAGGATTCCCTATCCCTTCTATTGAAGTCGATGGGGAAGGAAGAGTCCATGGATCGGTAAAGTAAGTTGTACAGAACAATGAAACTTGAAAAATCTAAGCCCTAGGCTAGTCGAGGACAACTGATATCATCTTGAAATCACCAGAAGGAGGACGGTAATCGAAAGTACCCATCAAAGTTTGGCACAAACCAACCCCCACATTGACGATGTTGGGCTGTGGGTTATCAATCATCGAGACTGTGGATGCCCCTGATGAAGGGTCAGGCTTGGAGAAGGACAATTGATCAATGGTCACGATTCGACCCTCATGTGGAAACAACAAGACCCAAAAAAATGTGGCAACCACTGCATGCATGGACTATGTCCAAGTCCTTCCTAACAATAGGTTGTAGTCAAGAGGCTCATCGACCACTTCAACTTCGATTCACAATATCTTCCCTCCCAACTGGACAGGGAAAGAAGGGATGATTCCATGTGGTCTGAAAGAATGACCATCGAAAGTAGTAAGGAGAGTAGGTGACAGAGACAAAATGGGTTGGCCAATGGCCTTCCAACACGCCAACGACATCATGCATGTCAAGGTTCCCTCATCAACCACCATGTAGAAAATGTTCCGAGTAAAATATTTCGTGGGGTGAGCCACTACTATCTGAAATGTGACATGGTATGGAAGACGAGGCTTCAAGTCAGTCGTATCAAGCATGATCGTTCTTGGATTATAGGTCTCAGCGGATCCTAAGGCACCTAGTAGAGCCTTTCTCTATGAAGGGTAGCTCTGGAGGACCTCCAAAGCAGACATCACGCAAGGGGTTTGTGAAAAATCCTCCACAAAAGAGTATTTATGGGTGGCCCTTGCGTTCAGATTGTGTGAAGCCTTCTTGAACGACCCTTTTGGGATGCATGTCATTGTTTCGCCCATCGTCTTCTCAATCTGGAGAGGAACTGATGGTTTTTCAACTTCTTTACCCTTTTCAACAGTGTTTGGAATTCCGTAATCGTGTGCCCTAGTAGCTATGTGAGCATCACCCTTGAACATATAAACGTTCACGACTGAGGGGTTACTAGAAGACAGAGGGGGTCCTTGATTTCCCCCATCCGCACTCGAAGAGGATTGAGTCAAATTTTACCCATGTGGAAATGGGTTCGTTAACACAACAGACTGCTGCTTCACCAATAAATTCTAGGCCTCTGCAATATGAGGGCACAAGTGAGTTGGGTGGTATTCCGTGCAAAGATTACACAAATACTTCAAATTTATTTTCTCTATGTTTCCCCCACCAACATTTTTGGTGGATTTCTTATCCCCCTTACCCTTCTTGTTTCTATGTTTTTTCTTGCCATTAGGCTACTGGTTGGCCTTTGGGTTTCTCGACAGCACACTGTGTACATCCAACGTTTGAGTAGGGGGAGAAGGCAAACTAGAGGTTTATTTGGCCGCTGTTAGGACCTTGAAATGTCCCTTTTTCACTACACCTTTTGATCATTCAACCTTCTCATTCCTAAGCTAAGTGACTATTATAATGAGCACCAAGACCCTTTTTCCCAAGGTACGAACTATTCATCTTGATTTTATGTTTTCATTTACTTAGCATGTTTGATTGATAATGTTCACATATTTTACCGATGAAATAGTTTAACTAATGATCAAAGTGTTAGAACAACCCACTTTGAGAAACTCATTGCTGTCACAACTATGCGCAATTCCTGGAAGCTATTACAAGACTTCTGTAATGGATGCCCATCAATCCTGGAAGTTGTTACACAACTGCTACAACAGAAGCCTATTAATCTCAGAAGCTGTTACAACAGACGCCACCAGTCCTGTTGTGATGCGACTGCTGCAACACCTGCTGATTAGAATGTTGGCTCACGATGTTGATGAAGGAGAATTAAAGATTTTGTATTAATGATATCTAACGAACAACCTGAGAATCAGGGATTCTCAAGACTGTTCTGTTTTTGAACACTGAGTGACTCTGACTTTAAATAACAAAGATTTTGTAATGTAAAGGGTTGTTAGTCTTTTTACTTGAACTGAAGAAAGTAGCAATTGTTGTACACAGACATCTTTTTGGCAATTAAATGAAGAAGTGGATTGAATTTCTTTAGCAGACTGTAACCTATCTCTTTGAGTGGATTTAGTGAGAAGGAAAGGGCCCACCTTCCTCACCGATTCCCCTCTATTTCGAATTCTAGATTTAGTTGTTTTCATTGCAAAGGGTTTAACTGTTAGATATTTATGAATACAACTGTTGTTACAGTTTAGTTCCTTCTTGGTAAATGCGCATAAACTTGTCTCATGAGAATTAGAAGTCAGTTGCTAAACATGGCTGAAGAACTGTTTTTCCTTTTTCTGCATTAGGTTAAAATCTTTTTTTGGAGAATTAAAAGTGTGAAGTAGCTTCTTGCAATAAGTAGATTTCCCTTCAACAATAGTATAGAATTTCTTCCTGCAAAAGTAAATTAGAAAGTTAGATTAAGGTAGGAAAACCATGGTTTTTGTAGATTCATCAGTTTAGATTGCAATTATGATTTTAAGTCTGTAGCACTCCAGTTGTATCAGCACAATTGTGTTAGCGATAATGCTTGTTTGATTTGTTAAAAAGAACTTCCCTACTACAATTAGATTAGAGATGATTTCATAATCTAGCATAGACTGTGTAGAATTATCTTGAAATAACAGACTTCCCTGGGTTGACAATTTATATTGAACACTTTGATTTTCCATTTAATTAGACAAATAAAGTGCCCAACATTTTGGCACCATTGTCGGGGAAGATAATTGTAAATTTTGGTAAGAACACTAGTTTTTTTTTTAGGAATGAATAGTTTTCATGAATCACCAAATGCGAGAACGAACCCCCAAAAATACTAACATTACAGGCACCAAAGGACGTGGAGGAAGAAATCCTAACATACTGGGAAGAAAGACCATTGCTGATGAGATTATAGTCAAAGCAGATTCTTCTTCAGGATCCATTTTTCGACCTGCCAATCCTCCAAGAGGACGTGATCCACAGTCACCAGAAACACCCCCTCTCGAAACATCGTTTTCATCAAGGGCTGAAGATGAAAGCGAAGTTGAAGATTTGTCACCAACAAATTAGCAAGCAACACTGGAGTACATTGAGGATCAAGGCAGTATAGCCTGGAACCGAGAAAACCTAGAATAAGTTGTTTATCAAATGAACAGTCATATAGTCACTAAGGAAGAGTGGGACATTGTTCATATTGAGTGGAGGGAGAGAGAACATATGGAGAATCAAGGGGATAATGAAGAATATCTCTACCAAGAGAATCCATAGAACAATGAGGATTAGGTAAACAATGAAAACACTATCTCTACCCTGGTTTTTCCTAATTCTGATGTTCCCACATGAGGGATGGCTCCTATGAAAAACATACCTCTCTCGGCTCTCCCAAATTTTCATGGATTATCTATTGAAGATCCGGATGAGTTTCTGTTTGAATTTAACATTTTGTGTAGAAGCTATGGCTACACTAACACTGCACAAAATCTTAAACTGTTTCCAGCCACATTAAAAGGAAATGCATTAAGATGGCTCATGAGCCTTGGAGGGGAAAACATTTCAACATGGATACAAATGAGGCAAATTTTCATGCACAAATACAAATACTACTGTCGAACAAGGGAACGAAGAGAGGAGCTGTTTAAAATGTCACAGAAGGAGGACGAGACCCTTGAAGACTTTGTGGAGCGACTGCAATACAATCTACAATGGTCTGGCTATCCGGATGTGAGTAAGGACATTGTAAAAACCATTTTGCTAAAAGGAGTTAGAGAAGATTGTTTAGATATGATGAATATTCTTGGAAAAGGAGATATCTCTAAGGAATCCTATGAGGACATTGTAGACCTCTGCAAAAGATGTTCTCTAGGATCTACAAGGAATAAGCTAATGACCAAGGATACTACTTTTTCAAGGGTACATAAATCAAAAAATGGAGGAGCAACAAGAGCAGAAATAGGTAATCTATTAGAAAGTTTCAAAACAGAGATGATTAACTCTTTTTCCTCACAAATGGATAATTTGCAGGTCAAATAGAAACAAGCAGAACCAGAGAAAGTATTATGCATTTTCTGTCCAAAATGTAGGAAGAAACATCCACCAAGGGAGTGCCCACTGAACAATGTCTAGGTATTCCTTATTTGTGAATTATACCATACCACTGACCAATGTCCTTCTCTACCAGGTGTAAAAGCATCAATGAAGGCAACTAATGAGGAAGAAGAATCCATCTATCTGATCACACAAAGGAGACAATGGCAAGCAAGAGGTCAAGGTATGAATTCTCAATCCTCTCCTCCAACATTTAATTATTGGAACAATCAACTACCATATGGCCAGTCGAATGCCCCCCCTCCAAATCAAATTCCACCCTCTTATCAGGATCCCAATGCATGGTTACCTATGCCTCAGCAACAAAATCACTATGGGATATGGAACCCATACGAGAGAGGTCCTCAACAACAACTCAGTTATCAAAGCCAACACCAACCAAACTTCTTTCAACAATAATTCCAACCCCCATACCAGTAGCAACAACTGCAATTGCCTCTCAATAACTCACCAAACAATCCTACCTTACGACCTCAGATGCTTGTGCAACCTAACCCAAACCCAAATAATAAGGTCGTTCAAAACATAGATGTACTTAATGTGCCAGCCTTATCTATTACTCCTATGCCTTGTGATGAAATACACTTAAGATCAGGGAGAATAGTTGAGCCAATAGTTGAAGATGCTCCATCTTTAGAATTAGATAAGGAATGAGGGTAGAGACCATCTGCTGATACAGAAGAAATTGACCAACCTGTTCTAGAATCAACAGACCCACCATTCCCTAAGAGACTGAAAATTACCAAGCCTGTGGAATTACCATCTTTCAATCTCCTTGGAGAATTTCAAAATCTGCACGTTAATATTCCACTACTGCAAGAAATAAGGGATGTCCCTATTTATGCCAAGACTGTTAGGGATCTCTGTATTAGAAAACCTGGACTAAAACCTAAATATCCCCTCATAGTGCATGTAGTGGGGGATTTGTCTGAGCTAATGCTAGGAAAAACTCCACCTATTAAATATGGAGACCCAGGAAACCCTACCATCACAGTTAAAATTGAACAGACATCTATTCAGCATATACTAGTTGATTTAGGGGCAACAATTAACATCATGCCAATAGAAACTATGTAGTTGTTGCAACACATAGCAAAAATCTGACCTACTCCTACTGTTCTAGAAATAGCTGATTGCTCTAGCATAAGACCAGAAGGAGTAATCAATGATTTAGTTATTTCAGTAGACTCATGGGAGTATCCTACTAATTTTGTCATGTTGCAGCCCAAATCCAGTCTGGGGGGGGCATCCTCTAATTCTGGGACGACCATGGTTAGCCACAACTAATGCCTTTATAGGTTGCCGATCTGGTTCTATGACCATTTCGGATGGTTATGACACAAAAAAACTTTCCCTGTATCCTCATGCTACACCCAGTACAAAACTTGAAAACTCTCTATGGATGGACATTGAGGCTAAAAGTGTTATGCCTATGCTAACCATAGGAAAGGCCCTAAGTTTCAAGGACGAGACGGAGGATGAATTAATCAATTGTTTTATTTGTGACCTCTTTGCTATTACACAACACACGCACCACCAATTGATCAGAGTCTTTGACCCTATGGCCCAGGAAGAAATGAACTCGAAAATGTTCTTAGAAACTGCTGACAATCAGAGTGATTCAGCTGTAACAACAGTTGCTATAACAACAGATGATGAAACAACAATAGCTGAATTATTTCCTAAAATCAGTTCTAAGAGTGTCATTGTGGAAATCGAACCGGGAAAAACCTTGAACATCAATCCCGATCTCTCCAACGCTGAAACTCGCTGACTGATGAATTTACTGATTGAACATAAAGAAGCATTTGCATGGGATTACATGGATATGAAAGGAATCCCCTCTAAAATATGCATCCACCATATATACATCAAAGAAGAATGCTGACCCATTTGCCAACTGCAAAGGAAGATGAACCCAAACCTTAAAGAAATTGTTAAGGAAGAACTTCAGAAACTCCTCAACGCCAGATTCATCTATCCTATATCAGACAACGAGTGGGTATCACTGTTGGTTAGTGTGCCTAAAAAGAATGGTAAGTGGAGAGTGTGTGTGGACTATAGATCCCTGAATAAGGAAACACTGAAGGATCATTTCCCTCTTCCATTTATTGATTAGGTTTTAGATAACTTAGCCGAAAAAAAATATTTTTCTTTCGTAGATGGATTCAATGGCTATAACCAGATACAAATTTCCCACAGGACCAAGATAAAACCACCTTTACCAGCCCTTGGGGTACATTTGCCTACAAGGTTCTCCCATTTGGCTTGTGTAATGCACCAGCCACCTTCCAGAGAGCTGTGATTGGCATTTTCTCTGATATGGTGAATGACTATATGAAAATATTCATGGATGACTTTACACCTTATGGGACTAATTTTGAAGACGCTTTGTCTAATATGGAAAAAGTTCTCAAAATATGTAAACAATCTCATCTTTCTTTAAGTACATAAAAGTGCCATATGATGATACACGAAGGGGTAGTGCTGGGACACTTCATCTCTTATGCAGGGATTCAGGTAGATCTAGCCAAAATCCAGGTAATTTTGGACATTCCAACTCCATCAACTCAGAAAGAGGTAAGAAGTTTTTTAGGGCACGCCAGGTATTACAGGAGATTCATTAAAAATTTCTCTAAACTTGCCTCTCCATTGTTTTTCTTACTAACAAAAGATGTTAACTTTCGTTGGACTAATGACTGTGAATTGTCCTTTGTAGATCTTAAACAAAGATTGTCTACAACTCCCATCCTGAGAGGGCCCAATTGGGCTCTGCCTTTTCACATTTCTTCAGATGCCTTAGACACTGCAATTGGTGCAATACTAGGGAAACAGGAGGACAAAGAACCCTACGCTATCTACTATATCAACAAGAACATGGCTCTTGCTGAGTTAAATTACATAGTTACTGAAAGAGAATTCTTGGCAGTAGCATATTGAATCAATAAATTCAGGCATTATGTAACTGGTTGCCCAAATTTTATTCATACTGACCATACAACCATAAAATATCTAATCAATAAACCTATTACTAATTCCCGAGTGACAAGATGGTTGTTACTACTGCAAGAATTTGACATCACTATAGTGGATAGACCAGGAAAAGAAAATGTGGTTGCTGATTTTCTCTCGAGATTACATATAAATGATGATAATTCACCTGTAGACGATTCCTTTCCTGATGAAAATTTGTTTGCAGTGTCTGCCCACTCACCTTGGTATGCAGACATTGCTAATTATCTGGTTGCAGGGAAGGTACCTCCACATCTATCTCCTAGGGAAAGAAGGAAAAATATTCAAAAGAGCGCTAGGTACAATTGGATAGGAGGATACCTCTTCTACACATGCCTGGACCAAGAAATCAGGAGATGTGTGAGGGATGATGAAGTTTATGATCTGCTGAAAGCTTGCCATGATGGCCCTTGTGGGGGTCATTTTGCTGATAAAAGGATCGATCATAAATTTTTAAGGATGGGCTATTATTGGCCCAACATAT
Organism: Picea engelmannii; assembly: GCA_009831015.1. Lineage (NCBI taxonomy): Eukaryota > Viridiplantae > Streptophyta > Pinopsida > Pinales > Pinaceae > Picea > Picea engelmannii. The sequence goes on from ML807850.1 coordinate 33,351, forward strand.
TTCAAGATGCCAAGAAGTATGTCCAAACTTGTGACAGTTGCCAATGCATAGGTCAACCAACCCACAGAGATGAGATGCTTCTCTAGCCTCAGGCACTGTTAGAGCCTTTTGAGAGATGGGCCATGGATTTTGTAGGACCCATTCACCCACCTTCCAATAAGAAATTCTATATATTAGTCTATACAGATTACATGACCAAGTGGGTGGAGGCAAAATCACTTATCAGAGCGTCAAAAGAGGCTATCTTAGCATTCTTGTTTGAAGATATATTTGTTAGGTTTGGAGTTCCCAGAGAATTGGTCACTGATGGAGGACCCCCTTTCACATCACATAAGTTTGAAGCTCTACTCAGTAAATATCATGTTTTACATAGAATAGCTTCTCCATACCATCCACAAGGCAATGGCCAAGTGGAAAGCACCAACAAAGTTATCGAAGACATTCTTACTAAAATAGTGAGATAAAATCATAAGGATTGGTTTGACATATTGCATGAAGCTCTATGGACTTACCGAACTACTTGGAGGAGCACAACTGGTTTTTCTCCTTACGAGCTAGTATATGGAAAAATCCCTGTTTTTCCCATTGAATTCAAAATCAAAACCTTAAGAACTGCATCAACAATAAACCTCGACTTGACTATGGCACAGAAATCCAGACTGCAACATCTCAATGAGCTTCATGAAAAGTGTTTGGATGCCATCCATCAAACCATAGTGATTCAACAACAAAGAACAAAATGGCATGACCGAGTCATTAAGAAGAAATTATTCCAGAAAGGATATTGGGCTCTATTGTATTATTCATGCTTTAAGGAATTTCAAGGAAAGATGTGTACACGATGGCTAGGGCCTTACAAGGCAGACACTGTCTTTCCCAATGGGACAGTCTGGTTGATTACTATTGATGGATCCAATACACACTTACATGGAAATGGCCATCTCATGTGTCTGTATCAGTGTCCACTGTCCAAGACAGAATTCAAAACTAGTTGTACAACTAATACAGATTATCAAATCTTAAATGGAAAGGAGCTTGCTCCTTCCCCTTCTGAACTTTAGGACTTCTTTTGCTCAGACTTTGTATATAAATAATCTCAGCAAAATTTGCATTTCTCTGTTTTTAGTTGAAATTTTTCTATTTTCTTTACTATGCTAATAAAGCCTTGAAAGGTATCAGGAAATCATGTGTGTGCAGGTAGATTGATGAACAGAAGGAAACAATGAGTTCATGGAAGTTGAAAAACTTCCTAGAATCGAAGTAAGGTAGCGTTTGACTGATTTCAATGCTGTTACACCTTTTTTCGATGAATTGGCCGATTTCAATGCTGCTACATGTTTTTTCGATGAATTGGCCGATTTCAATGTTGCTACACCTTTTTCCGATGAATTGACCGATTTCAATGTTGTTACACCTTTTTCTGATGAATTGGTCGATTTCAATGCTGCTACACCTTTTTCTGATGAATTGATGGATTTCAATGTTATTACACCTTCTTCCGATAAATTGGTCGATCTCAACGTTGTTACACCTACCTCTGACATTTTTGGAAAAGAACCTGCTGATACACTAATTATTGTTGTTCTTTCTTGCCACTTCACTCTTTCTTTTTGCTGATGTTGTGGCTCCAGCCCTCCAATCTTTCGTGCAACAACACCACTGATTAGACAAAACTGATGCTTTCTATCTGAAATTATTGCTTCATTATGACGTGACTTCACATTCAACGATATCCAGTTGGCTCACTACAGTAAGGACTACATCTCTGCAAAATATGTCATTTCTCTCACTATCCTTCATCATGCCAGCTATTACGCGCCATTCCGACAACGGTTGGATTGTGTGGTTACTCCGACAGGTTGTTATGTGTGGTAAGACTTGAGGTACGTGATTAATCCTACGTGTTAAAGTAATGAAGATATAAAAAGAAATATTTCCTATTTACTAACCGATTACACCTGGAGTCAATCTTCTTAGTTGGCGGGGGGGTGGGGACATAAATTTAGTCATTCATTCCAAATTTTATACACACCTCCACCACCTTTCCACCCACACTTCTTTTAACTAAGAACCTGTATTCTCTCTGCAAACCACATTCGAGCCTATTGCGTCTCTGATTTAGGTGATAGTTTCTCCTCCTACGTGCCTGTGACTCTCAAGAAATATCATGGGAGGATCAGCTATGAGACATGAACCCGCAACTCTGGACAGTTTGCTGCTACACCCAGAGGCCTACCAAATATTTCTTCAGGCCGACTGGATATCGTATTTTAAGAAGTTGAAAGAGTTTAGTGAGGACGAGGTATTGGAGTTTAGTCAAAATCTTACTGAAGGGTATTCAATAGTGAATGGGGTAAGGATTCCAGTAACAGAAGCAAGCATTGCTGCTATAACAGGGTTGCCAAAAATAGGAGACCGATGGTTTAACAGAAAAACACATCTCCTATATCCACAGAAGGGGTTCCTCGTCAACACTGAGTGAGTTTAGATCAAAGGCGGAGGTGTAGACATCAATTCCTTACCAGAGCCATGGGGGAAAGTTGTTGAATTTCTAAAAAGGTACATTACCTGTGAAGGCCGATACCAAGTTGTTTATTTTTCTGATTTCATCTTATTATCACATCTGTGATATCAGAAATTGATAAACATTCCTTACTTTCTCCTACATTCATTGCATAACATGGCCCGTTTTGTAAAAAAATCCAAGAGCCCCAAGAACTGCGTTTCGAATCATAGACTCATCGGCCTATTAATTCACAGAGGTATGGTTATTTCCAATAACCCATCACCTGCTGCAGCAGACCAGCCACAGTCTGTAAATCCAGAATGAATTGTACCTATCCTTGACAATGAAACCCATGGACCTCTTCCAAAACCTCTACCCTCGGCTGAAACAACAGTCCAAACCCCTACTGTCGTTGTCCATAAGTCGACTCAGAAAAGCAATTGTATAACCTGAAGCCATCCTAGCACCAGACAGACAAGCCTCAACAAATTTTCATTACAACAGCTTGTAGCTGTGAACAAAAAAATAGATGAAGAGCCAACCGCTTGACCATAATCATAGAACTTGGCTGATACACCGATTATTGAAATCCTACCCCCTGCCTCTGACAAGGAAACCCCTTCTCTTACCTCTGCATCACCTAAAAAGAAAACAAGGATAAAACGATCCACTATAACATCAAGATCGCTTACCCCCTCTGCTGTGGCACCAACTATCACACAAACCCCTCCTATTACTGCTTCAATCACACAGGATTCTCCTATTACTACTACAACCAATCAAGCACCTACTAACATTACCTGTGCATCTTCGCAGAAAAGGAAATGTCCATTCAAAGGAAAACCTCAGAGATCCATTGATCAAATTGGATCAACATCAAATCAGAACCCTCTGGCTGCTAAGACAGAGAATTCTACAGGGGTACGAATACTAGGTTTTACCTTATGCCCAAAACTGTAGGAAACTATCTTCTTCTTTCAAAATGAATGTACTCAATTTGCAGTAGAATCATTGGTGCTACCTGATGATTCTGCACATCCCATGTACGTTGACGATATCCAGATCATCGTAGACCCCAGTATACCAGAATATCCTCCTTGTGTGCTTGAGGAAGAACACCCTGTTCCTCCTCTAGCAACGAAGAAGAAAACCACTACTTTCATTTCTACTTTACCCAAGAGAAAAACCAGGTCCACCAAGTTTTTCGAAGCTACAATTGGAAGACAAGATATGGAGCAAGCCATTCCTATTCTTCTTCCACTATTCCCTATGGTTGATGCAAGGACAGTTCCACAAGAATCAACTGTCCATGTCGAGACTGATCCACAAGAACCAGTCCTGACAGATACAACTGTTACACCAGAACCAACTGCTCCACAGAAGATTTTCCTACTAGAGCTAGTAATATTGGAACCAACCGACAATGTCGAGACTGCTCCACAAGTACCAGTCCTAATAGGCACAGATGTTCCACAAGCACCAACTATCCATGTTGAGACTGATCCACAAGAAACTATCCTAACGGACACAACTGTTACACAAGAATCAGCTCCACAACATGCTGATGATGTACCACTTGCCCAATTGTTTTCCCAAATAGAGCAAAAGATCAAGAATACAAAAAATTCCAGGATCGTTGCACTGATAAAAAAGAACCTCAAGGCCAAATTAAAAACCCTAAAACAAGAGGTGGCAACTACCCGACAGAAGAATCCAGAAGGGATAACCATGGACATCCTAGCACTGACAAAAGCTGTTTTGGGAAGAAACAAAAAACTAATGTGTTTTAAGTGTGGCAACATTTACTATGAGGCAGGATATGAGGTAGTCAAAGTTCCAGTTTCTACAGGACCAACAAATGTATCAATCAATACTAAACATGGACTTCCTGCTACACAAAAATCAGTAAAACAAAGGAGATCTCATCGTCATAAATCAACTCCTGGTATACCAGAAGCTTGCAAACAAGAACTACTTTTTTCTTCACGAGTTGTTACTCAAGCAACTCAAATTGATCCTGTTCTCAAGCATAAAGAAACCCAAACAGATTGTTGACTCAACCGATTTTCTTTTTGACACAACATTCTTCATCACTGGCACTTAGACATTTCTCTTCACAATTTTGCACTAGAGGAGATACTGATCTACTTCAGCTACAAAATAATGTTTGAATTTGTTTTGCATGAGGACATGAAATGTCTTCAGTTGGGGGGTATGTTAGGACCTTGAAATGTCCCTTTTTCACTACACCTTTTGATCATTCAACCTTCTCATTCCTAAGCTAAATGACTATTATAATGAGCACCAAGACCCTTTTTCCCAAGGTACGAACTATTCATATTGCTTTTATGTTTTCATGTACTTATCATGTTTGATTGATAACGTTCACATATTTTACCGATGAAATAATTTAACTAATGATCAAAGTGTTAGAACAATCCACTTCAAGAAACTCGCTACTGTCACAGCTATGCACAATTCCTGGAAGTTGTTACAGGACTTCTGCAATGGATGCCCATCAATCCTGGAAGCTGTTACACAACTGCTACGACAACATCCTATTAATCTTGGAAGCTGTTACAACAGACACCACCAGTCCTATTGTGATACGACTGCTACAACACCTGCTGATTAGAATGTTGGCTCACGATGTTGATGAAGGAGAATTCAAGATTTTGTATTAATGATATCTAACGAACAATCGTAGAATCGGGGATTCTCAAGACTATTTTGTTTTTGAACACTGAACGACTCTGAATTTAAATAATAGATATTTTGTAATGTAAAGGGTTGTTAGTCTTTTTCCTTGAACTGAAGAAAGTAGTGATTATTGTACACAAACATATTTTTGGCAATTAAATGAAGAAGTGGATTGAATTTCTTTAGTAGACTGTAACCTATCTCTTTGAGTGGATTTAGTGAGAAGGAAAGGGCCCACCTTCCTCACCGATTCCCCTCTATTTCGAATTCTAGATTTAGTCATTTTCATTGCAAAGGGTTTAACTATTAGATATTTCTGAATACAACTGTTGTTACAGTTTAGTTCCTTCTTGGTAAATGCACATAAACTTGTCTCATGAGAATTAGAAGTTAGTTGCTGAACATGGCTGGAGAACTATTTTTCCTTTTTCTGCATTAGGATAAAATCTTGTTTTGGAGAATTAAAAGTGTGAAGTAGCTTCTTGCAATAAGTTGATTTCCTTTCAACAATAGTATAGAATTTCTTCCAGCAAAAGTAAATTAGAAAGTTAGATTAAGGTAGGCAATTCATGGTTTTTGTAGATTCATCAATTTAGATTGCAATTATGATTTTAAGTCTGTAGCACTCTAGCTGTATCAACACAATTGTGTTGGCGATAATGTTTGTTTGATTTGTTAAAAACAAATTCCCTACTACAATTAGATTAGAGATGCTTTCATAATCTAGCATAGAATGTGCAGAATTATCTTGAAATAACAGACTTCCCTGGGTTGACAATTTATATTGAACACTTTGATTTTCCATTCAATTAGACAATTAAAGTGCCCAAAAGCCACTATCTCCTGTATCGACAATTTTTGTAATTGATTCGACAACTAATCAGTGGGATTTTCTTGTGATGAACCAACTATGTCGTCGACATGTGGTCCAGAATTGAGTCTGCTCTTGTCAAGGATAGACCGTGGTGCATCTGGAAAAACCTCATAAATTAAACTAGACTGAGAGTATATCAGTTCGAGTTGTTGAGCTCTCATTACCACCTCTTCCTTGGAAAAGAGCTCCGACGTTGCAACATCCTTGGATAACTTGGATAAATACTTAAGGAACCACTCCAATAGGAATGTTGGTGGAACTGGTACTTTTATCAAACTCTTTCAATGTTTCCACTCTTAGATGTGACTGGAGATATGATCATCCTTCATCTGCTCGAAGTTGGCCAACAATTCAGTGTCGACATCATATCTCACATGTAGTTGGAAATGGTTGAGAAAAACCATTGCCAATTCGCTAAAGCAAGAGTATCTTGAGCAGTCGACTTCGATGTACCATTTCATGACACTCCCGATAAGAGTGTGTTGAAATAGACGCAATTGAACATAGTCGTCTCTCAGAGATTTTGACGAGCACCATAGATGAAACATGGTCACATGATCGCCTGGATATTCGTTAGGCTTACCTTCGAAATTTGGAATGTCCGACGGAAACTTGGTAGGCATTGGAGGCCAACACAGACCATGAGAGATTGGATTATTTAACAACCTTGAGAAGTCTAGAAAATGCAAAGTCACCAGAAATTGTAGTTTAGTCTGTTGACTATGTACAGGAGGGAAGGAGCCTGGAATTTGGCTGGCACCAGGTTGCTAGGAAAAGTTAGGCTGTTGACCAGGGTTCTGGTAAAAACCATGGCCTTGGCCAACATTTAGATACTTCTCTTATTGAGACGTCATCGACTGACTCCCATAGTTGGACGTTGAGGGTTGGGAATGGATTTCTCTTGACACTCTGTTCCAATGGTTCTAGAAAGGGTTCCCCCCTACCGATTCGATGAGCATAGGTACTAATCCTTGCATGAGGTTCCATTGACCATGGAAGGGTTTTCCCCTGATTGGCATCCCTGACAAGGGAACTAATCATTGCCACAGATTCCAAAGTCCCTATGAGGAGGTGACTCCTGTGTTTTCCCCCTGTGTAGGAATAGTACTCTGCACAGGATTTTGTGGTCCAAAACCAAGGTTACCCCTGGCTGAGACGACAACTGATGAGAATGAATTGTTTCCAAATGCGATGAACAAAGAGAATGACATTGAACCCACCGTCGTGGTGTAGGAAGAAGGTCCTTGACTACCTGATCCGAACAAGCTGTAGTTCATGTTCGATCAAATAGGCTATTGAGAATCACCACTAAGCGAGGGGGATGAAGGACGTATATGACCCCCATCATAAGGGAAAGCATTATAGGGGGATGAGGTGCCATCCATAGACCCTTGCAGAGGAGCATTTGAGCTCCTTGCCCCCAAAACCATGGTCTATAGGGTGGAGTACGTGAGGACCGATTTCGTATCAAAGACGGGCATCCCGTATGAAAATGAAGGACTCATCGCACTCTGTGTGAATGATGCAGTGATCCCTGCCATAAACGGAATCAGAGCACTGCTCGAAGTAGAGACGGTCGAGACCATAGTGTTCTGGACCTGCGGAGGTGAGTTAGGAGGCGGAACACCCCCAATAGTGGCAGCCATAAAGGGAGTGTGAGGACTCCTTGACGAATTAGCAACATTTTCTTCCATCTCTACTTGGAGGACTATCTGACCCTTGTGATGTGCTACCCTTGGGGGGGGAATCTGTATCAAAAGTGGTGTCAACAAGTTAGTGATCATAGGCTTATATGGACCGAGAGATTCCTCTCCAAGGTCAGAAATATTCAGTTCCTCCAGATACGAGTGTTCTCCTCTCGGAGCTAGATCAAATACAGTTTCCTACAACCCGATCGCCTCAAATGACCCTTTTTGGTCAAGTATTCACTATAATGGTGGCGATGGTGACTCCAAATTAACTGGTGGTAGGATATTCCACTGTGTGAGAATATCAATGAAACAGTAAGGATTTTTCTAACATTGAAGACCAAGCACACACTAGAAAAGTTCCTATGAGATAAAGCAGGCAAACCACTAACTAGTTGGAAGAACAGTTGCACCAACCAACACTAGAGCAACTTACCAGTGCAAGTGCAAATCGAACATGGAAGAACCCTCCAAGTATTCTCTATAAAGAGTGGCCCAACGTCTGCCCTAGGTATCATGGTATACCCCCACAGTCACCTATGTAAGTCCCTAAAAACAATGTAACTAGGTTGCGAGCACGCGAACAGTCACCAGGCAGGTACAGTCGACAGTCGGGTGGACCACAATGAGCAGGGTATCAAGCCAGAAAAATATCGAGGATATCGAAAAAAAGTGGTCCATAAGAAAACTGAGGACCTCGAACGGATTCGAGATCCACGAAGCTCCGTGGAAAATACAACTGAAAAAATCCCAAGACAAGTCCTCTATATGCGTTCCCCACTATGCTTGGTCCAGCTTTGGAGGGGTTATATCAACTACCTTTCCGCACATGACCTTGTCTTTAGCCCCTGTGTTAGAGGGGGGTCCCAGATAAATTTCACATTTACTGGAATTTTTACACTCCCTAGCACTGACTCTAATGGTTTTTTTTAAGCCTTGAAGAGTTTCCTCTCCAACCTAAATCAAGGCTCTAGCCTAGACTAGTTGATGGACCCTACAAACATAAAGTCTAGTAAATTTTAAATTAGCATTAATTTTAACTGGCTTGTTTTAAGTCAAGGAAGCGACAATGAAACTAGTGGTGTGTTTTGAGAGATGAAAGAGAAGAACAATAAATGAAACTGAAAGCAAAATCACTTCTTTTTTACAAATAAAGATTTTCAATTTTAACTCTTTAACCAACTTTTCATTACTTTTTCTAAGATCTTTTAAAGGAAAAACCCAAAACCAGATTTCGCTTGACTACGAGCTACTTAGTGTTCTAAGCATTCAATAAAGAAATTAAAGAAAAGAACTCTTTCTCCTAACAAGAAAAATAATCAACCCAACTACTTAACCAAACAAAGGAATAAAAATGTTTTCTATTTTTTTTTTGTTTATGCTTCAATTAAGAAACTTGAAAATAAATTCTTTTTCTTTTTCTTTAAAGAAAGCAAAAGGGTAAAAAGTGAAGACAAGACAAGAAGAAAAACTGACTTTTGGTCCACTGTGGATCACAGAGAGTCACCGACGATACCTAACAGGCTGATCAGAAAAGACTCACGGACTCGTCTAAAACCCTTTCAAAGAAAACACAAGAAATCTTTTAAAAGAATAAGAAAATTGATGTCAAACCCAGGCTAAGGACTATAACTATAAAGACCAGTACTAAATCAAGAAACCCTTGAGAAGTATGACTTCAATCAAGGAAGAGGTTGACTGCCCCTTCTTAAGAAAAATGTTTCCTGACAAAGGCACACTTCTGGTGCTTAAGCAACCTGGGTACGTACACGGGCTGTCTAAAGGTAGGGTGCATATGTACGTGTGCAGACTCACTGCAGGCCGTGTACACCTCTATAAAATCTCTAAAAATAAAACTAACAGTTAGATTGACAAGGTGGGGAGTACTAGTATTGTAGACTATAATCCCTTAAAGACTCAACAACTTACAGAAACTCAAAAAAGGTAATCAAACCAATTAAAACACCCATATAACCACCTAAAACCCTAGAGGTTTCCCAGTATGGTCATCAGTTCTGCTACAGTGGGAAAACCCCCCTATGGAATACACTAGTGTTCAACATGTAGGCATATCTAACCATCTAAAAGTCTCCTAGTTTTTATAACCACCCTAAATATACCCCACATTCATGCATGGAATACAAAGTGAAAAGATTTGGTAACACTACCTTTAACTCCACATCAAGTGTCGATCCTTTTGTGTTTGATTGCTCTGCTAAATACAAGCATCCTCCCAAGGTAGGCCTTCATTCACAAAAAGATCAACATGGAACCACAAACATGCATCTCATATATGAATCATGGGTTATATGTTAATATAAAACATAAATCAAACATAGATATTTGACACATCATATTTTGGTACAGAAAAAGTATTCCTCTTATTGATATCACAAAGTTTACTTACAACGAGATCGACGACTGCTCCTCGAAGCTTGTCCAGGATCCTCTTCACCAATATCCAACTGTGCTTCCACATATCTTTATCCTCTCACACTTATTCTAAGGAAATGGAATAGGCTTATGATTGAGGAAAAAGGGTTAGAATGGAAAATTATGATGAAATCTCACAAGGTGGCTGCAATTCTCAGGGCAAGGAGGGGATGTGAAATGGACATAGTTTCATTGTTCTTATGCTTATGTTTGGAATGAGACCCAAACACCTCCTTTTATATGACAAAAGGATGGTTATTCGGTTGGGTGACGGGCTATAGGTGGCGGGACAGTTGGAAAACTACCCAGTAGCCCGTAATCTCAACGAATTCCTTTCAAATTTTTAATTTTTGCAACTTTTGTGGGTATACGCAGGTTGTAATGGTGCAACTAGTGTATGTACACCAACTGTAGTTGTGCAACAATCGTGTGTACGCGGGAAGTAATGGTGCAGGGCACGTACATCTTCAAAAATAGTGTTTTTAAGAAGAGATGCTCAGTGATGGCTTGGAAAAAATAACAAGTAAGAGGGCCTGATGCTAGGTATGCATGTATCATGAAATTTAGGGTTACAACACTATTGGCTACATGAGACTTACTGTATAATTCAGATCTATAGAACTACAGTGCTGGTATAATTTATTAATTGTACGTCTTCTTTTTGTTGAAGCATATCTTGTAGTTCTTGGCATATGGTTGAGGTTTTTTGTGGTACATGGTTGAGAGATTGTATTTGTGAAGTGGTTGATGTATTGAAAGGATGTATATCAGTTAGGGTTTGATACCCAGTCCATGTGATGGTTATTATAATTGTTCATGATTATACACACTTGGATGTCACATTACTAGAGAGATATAGATGCACTTGGTTAAGGGATTTGTATGAGGATGTATGCATAAGACACAACTACAGTATAGACATAGTGATAGGTTGCAAGTTGACGTGACAGAGGAAACAAAGGGTCAGAGTTTTCTTAGGAAAGAGAAAACCCTAGTTTTCAAAAGACATATGCAGGTTGTAGTATAGAAAGGCCTCATACATACACAGGCTGCAGTAGAAACATGACACATACATAGGCGTGTTGCAACACATACATGTCACATACCTATTGGGTTTTTTTGGTACATGATAAGTACATGTACATGTTGGTTACAACTCAATGACACAGGTTGGTTACAAGTTGTTGGTACAAGTTGGTATAGGTTTACAGTGGTATATCTCATAGTGACAATGTGGCAGTGGTTTCATCATTTCATTTATATTTCAGGGTGGTAGGACGGGGAAAGGATAGGTGGTTTTATCCACCTTCTAGTTGTATCCAGACAACATAGGTGGTTGTATCTAGAGAATTGGGGAGTTGGAGCTTCCCATGGGTTGTAGCCTGGAAATATAGGGGGTCGGAGCCTCCTTCCAGTTGCAGATGGAGAACAAAGGAAGTTGGTGCTTCCAATAAATGTAATTATTAAAGACATATAAGAAAAAATATTTTGTGGTTTTCTCCCACATTGGGTTTCCACGTAAAATTAATGGTGTACTGTGAATGTGTGTGATTGTTCATTGCTTATGGATTATTTACTTTGTACTTATTGGATGAAAATGTTATATTGATCATAAATATTAATAACACTTACATATTGTGGTTAAAAGGATTAAAAATATCTATTATTGATTCACCACCCCCCCCCCCTCTTAGTAATCCAACAATTAATATCAGAGCAAGGTTCCTTCATAAATTAGTTTAACCACTGAAAGGTAGATCATGGAGAGAAACAATATGTATAAAAATGAAATACCACAGTTTGATGGACATAACTATTCATTCTGTAGAAGAAGGATGAAAATATATATACAACCACATGGATTTAAGATTGGAAATTAGTTGTCGATGGATATAAAGAACTGAAATTTCCACCAACAAATGACAATGGAAGAAAACTTAGTCTAAATATTTCAAAAAAACCACAAATGCACTTCTGAATGTGTTGTGGGTGGGAAATCCCTCCTATGGACTAGCACAAAGGGTTTTTATCATGCATGCATAAATGACCTAAAGATTCTTAGTTCTTACCATCATCCCATTCCTAAACCCCCACCACTCATATGTAACTACAAGGCTCAAGAGATTAAGTCGACGTACCTTATTTTTCGCGTTTTATGTCGATCCCTTTTCACACTTGGTCATTCTTTGACTAAAACTCTCCTCCCAATGTTGACCTGCATTCATAAAAGACAAGCAAAGAACTCCACATTCATTTGATCTATGACCTAATGGGTTAGAGATTTAATCAATCATACAATCAATATTCAAATAATGACAATCTCATATGGTGGGGCGGGAAAATCAATTCTTTTATTAACTTCACAATGATACCTTACAATGATAAAGTCGACTTCTGCTCCTCGATCCTGGTCTTAGTCTCTTCTTCCACTCTCTTCCAATTGATTTTCCCTATACTTCTCTTTGCACAAGGATGGCTAAATGTTGGGACACAAGAAATGCTCAATCGAGTATAGTTTATTTACTATGATTTTCCTCTTTTCAAATGGGACCCCTACCCCTTGTTTTATAGTTTAGAAGGAGCTAGGTATTTGGTCGAATGACTGATCATGCATGGCCGAAAGGTTTAGTTAACTTACCCAAAGTTGTGTGTTCTGTCAACAACTTTCCTTTTTTCATGCTTTTGTAGGTACACGCAGGTTGTCTTGGGTCAATTAGCATGTACACGTGTGTAGTGATGGAGCAGGGCACGTGGGCCTTTATAAAAGGGGTTTTTAAGAAGAGTTGTTTAGTAGTGTTTTGGAAAAGAAGGAATCTGAGATGGCCTAATGTCAGGTAAGCATGTCTGGTGAAAATTAGGGTTATAACATAATGGTATTTGTGATTCAGTATATGTGAAAGTTATGCATTGCAGCTCCACTAAAGAGATTTGGGAAAAACTTCATAATATTTATGAAGGAGATTCAAAAGTCACGAAAATAAATATTCAAACTTATAGAGGTTGATTTGAACAAATAAAGACGAAGGAAGATGAGAATATTGTAGATTACTTCTTATGATTTATTGAAACAATGAATGCAATCATATGATTGAGAGAAGAAATTGATGAATCTATAATTGTTCAAAAGGTACTAATATCTCTTCCAATGAGATTTGATCCTAAGATATCAACACTAGAAGAAAGAGAACATCTAGACTCAATAAGCATGGATGAACTAAATGGAATTTTCACAACCTATGAAATGAGAAATGAATAGGAGAATCTAGGTATAAATGAAACAACATTCAAAGCATCCAAGAAGTCAAATAAAAATGGAAATAAAAAGGAAAAAGAAGATAGAAACAACTGTGACATCTCAGAAAACGATGAAGAAGTATCCAACTTTGTCAGAAGACTGAAAAAGGGCACTGACGACAGATATAGAGGTAAGCTTCCATTGATTTGTTTTAATTGTGATGGTATTGGTCATTTTGATAGCAAGTGTCCTCACAAGAAAAAGAAAATAAATCAAGAATATGATTCAAATAACAAACAAACATATAAAGGAAAAAGAACCAAAAATAATTTCTTCAAGAAAATTTTCTACACCAAAGAAGATGGCTCCTCATCAGATGAAGACGAAGTCAGTTAAAGTGAGACATAAAGAGTTCTATTCATGGAAAAGGAAAAATCCAATAAGGAATACATAGAAGATGAGTATGAAGAGGCAAAAGTTGACTACAAAGAACAATTGTTGAGTTCCATAGATATTATAAAAAGGGAAAATAAGAAAAACAAATCACTATAGGCATAACTAAAAATAAAAGAGGAAACACAAAATCCCAACTCTGAATAATTGGAGCAGATGATATCTAATCTAAAAATTCAAGTTGAAGAAGAAAAAATAATCGAAGATTCACTTAAAGAATATTTGGAAGAAAATGACAGGATCATTGGAAATTTGGAAGCAGAGATTGTTACATTGAGAAAAGAACTTCAACAAAAAAACATGTAGAACAACTCAAATGTTTTGGAAAATATTATCAACAGTTAGAGGCCACATCATGAAAAGTTGTAACATACCCACTATAACGTAATAAAAATTTTCATTTTTCCCCAAGGGACAGAATCCCCGAGGTCCTACGGGGGTCTAGTGCAGGCTGGTTCTTCCCCGTTCACCTCCCTGTGATCGTGGGTTAGGACCATAGGCCGAACAAACCAGGCGCCTTTTCGTGTTTTGTGACTTAGCGATACGATTGAGTCCAATCTTGAAGGTAGAATGGCGAGGGGGCTTCAGAATGAAACCCTGGCCGTAGATCTGGGCGCGTAGATTTTGGCCATCCAGATCTACCCGCCGCTTAATGTCAAAGAACTAGCTCCCTTTCTTTAGCCCCTAGTTCGATAAGACCACATACGCACCTAAATGTAGGCGCCCTTCACAAACCGCGACCTCGCAAGTCGTGAGTGGAAGACCCTCGAGTTTTCTTCACAAATCATCGATACCCGAGACACGAGGAGTCAACGAAGCATTGAATCCCATCTCTAGGCGATGCATGTCCACCTGTCAATCACGCGGGCCCCACCTTGAAGTTTTTCCATGTGTTCTCTCGTGCTCGACTCGTAGCACTTCGCTACTTGCGACTTGGAGCACCCAACCTTTGGGCTCTTACCTCATGAACCTCCGAGGTAGAGAGATCCCTGGATCTCTGCCACCTGTCCTCCTCTGTTGGACGATCTTGATCCTCTCGTGGCTTCGCCACTCACGACTTGGAGCATCCAAACTTTGGGCTCTTACCTCGCGAACCTCCGAGGTAGCGAGATCCCTAGATCTCTGCCACCTGTCCTCCTCGGTTGGATGGTCCTGATCCTCTCGTGGCTTCACCACTCATGACTTGGAGTATCCAAACTTTGGGCTCTTACGTCGTGAACTTCTGAGGTAGTGAGATCCCTGGATCTCTGTCACCTGTCCTCCTTGGATGGGAGGTCCTGATCCTCTCGTGGCTTCGCCACTCGCGACTTGGAGCATCCAAAATTTGGGCTCTTACCTCGCGAACCTCCGAGGTAGCGAGATCCCTAGATCTCTGCCACCTGTCCTCCTTGGATGGACGGTCCTGATCCTCTCGTGGCTTTGCCACTCGCGACTTGGAGCATCTAAACTTTGGGCTCTTACCTCGCGAACTTCCGAGGTAGTGAGATCCCTGGATCTCTGCCACCTGTCCTCCATGGATGGGCGGTCCTGATACTCTCGTGGCTTCGCTACTCGCGACTTGGAGCATCCAAACTTTGGGCTCTTACCTCGCGAACCTCCGAGGTAGCGAGTTCCCTGGATCACTGCCACCTGTCTTCCTCGGATGGACAACTCGGATCCTCTCGTGGCTTCGCCTCTCGTGACTTGGAGCATCCAAACTTTGGGCTCTTACCTCGTGAACCTTCGAGGTAGCGAGATCCCTGGATCTCTGCCACCTATCCTCCTTGGATGGACGGTCCTGATCCTCTCGTGGCTTCGCCACTCGCGACTTTGAGCATCCAAACTTTGGGCTCTTACCTCGCGAACTAACGAGGTAGCGAGTTCCCTGGATCACTGCCACCTTTCCTCCTCAGATGGATGACTTTGATCCTTTTTTCCCCTATTCACGAGGGCTTAACCCTCGTCTATCTCCCTATAGATCTAACGACTATCGGGTTTCCTAGCTAAGATCTGATGGTTCAGATCGGTCCTGATGCCACGCCCTTTCCCACTGCTCTTTGGACATGGACAAACCAATGGTCCAGAAGTTCTTATGAAGCATGGGGTTCTACGGTTCTGATTTCCTCACTATTCACGAAGATAGAGGAAAAAGGGTTAAGGAAAATTATGCCCTCATTCATTCCTTCAATTTAACGGTCGTGAATGACCGCAGATTCCCTGACAGGATCTCATCCATTGATCAATATTTATCCTTACGCTGCTACTTCGGGATTTTAAGAGGGTCATTCCTCTTCATGCAGGGTTGTCAAGACCTGCACATTCAAGTCCTTCTTCCAGGTTCTCGGTAAACCTTTCTAAGGAGGGAATCTCCGTGAAGAGGTCTATTCTGGGGCATTCCTGGATACAGATAAGGGAAACAAATTCCCGAGAACGGACTGGATACCTGACTTAGTTCAATCTAGGCATAAATAAAATTGCTTTATCCACGCATATCATGCATGGTTTCCTCTGTTATGAGCATATATCTATGCATTCTTATCATGCACTGCATAGATGTTCTTACATAGAAATCATTCATAATTTGACAGTTCTATGATCATATACATCGTTCTATAATTTCAAGATACAATTATGTAAAAACACTTATCCGAAAATAACACCAGAAATGGGTGCAACTGCTGAGAGGGGTGCTCGTTTCCACCCAACCGTAGGCTCAACGACTGCCAACCGATTTACCACTAGCCACCCCCGAGATGAGACCACGATGCTCTGAGACTGCGTCTCTCTGTCTGCCAGTGACCAGGAGCGAAGGTTGCAATCCTTCCTCTCTGCTATCACTCACTCTGTGTAAAACTCCAGAGTTCGCCTCACGTCTGTCCTTTCAATCGTCTCTGTCATACGCCTTATCCTCTCATGAGGTTGCGTGTGGCACGATTACCCTCGCGCTGGTCAGGCCTGATAGCTCTATGGATGGGCGGTTCCCCATCCCATCCCTCATCAAGCCATCCACCTACCAGCCTGCGAGGCATTGAATTTCAGGGCCAGCGAGCCGCTTTTGATTCTCCGAGCCAGTGGAGTCCAAATATGGTATTTAATTATCGGTGGAAGTTAACACAACATTTTCAGGTGCCTTCCACCGCCATCGTGGTCTCTTTTTATGCACATCCCCTCATCAGCAGTCCTACAATAAAATTCAGAATGTTATTCACATTCATTGACCTCTTTCTGTAGGTCCATTTACATCATATATTCATACTTATGAGTTTTCCATAGTCCTTGGCCAGTCCCGTTATATTTACAAACTGGGGGAAACAGGGTGTTAAAATTCCCTCCCCCTTAAAAAGGAACATCGTCCTCGATGTTCTTAGCTACTAACATGAATTACATGTACAAAAGTAAACAAAATCGGATATGCCTATCTCATGGCATCCTCCATTTCCCATGTAGCCTCATCTGGGCCAAAATGTTTCCACTGCACCTTGACCTGTGCAATGGTTCTATTCCGGAGTTAGGTTTCCCTTCTATCCAATATGCATTGGGGTTCTGGTAGGAATTCTCCCTCTGATTCCACCTGGATCACAGACCAGTCAATTATATGATTAGTATCATGTAAATATTTCTTCAATAATGAAACATGGAAAACATTATGTGCTTTTACTGTGGGAGGAAGTGCTAGACGATAGGCTACAGGTCCCACTCTGTCTATAACCTCAAAGGGTCCACAATACCGGGGTGCCAATTTGGCACAAGCTCCCATTTTTAGGGAACTCCTTCTGGGCTTAATTATGAGATATACATGATCTCATGTTTGGAACTCTCTTGGAGTTCTCTTTTGATCAGCATAACTTTTCTGTCGGTTCTGAGCGACCTTCAGATTTTGTTTTATCTGAGTCACTTGTTGTTCCATTTCTTTCAACATGTCGGGTCCAAAAGAAATCATATTTACAGGATTGCTCCAACTGACTGGGGTATTACATTGTCTACCATAGAGGACCTCGAATGGGCTCATTTTTAAGGGTGCTTGATAGCCGTTGTTGTAGGAAAATTCTACCAATGGTAGGTAGTCTTCCCATTTCCTGGGTTGATGCATTACATGAATCCTTAACATATCCTCTAATATCTGATTCACTCTTTCTGTATGTCCATCGGTTTGAGGGTGATAGGCGGTGCTAAACAACAGCTTGGTCTCCAAACCCGCCATCAGTGATTTCCAGAAATTGGAAGTGAACTTTGTGTCTCTGTCAGATATTATCTCCCTCGGCATGTCGTGCAGTCGGAACACCTCTTTCATGAATACTTGTGTGATATCTATCGCCTTGCAGGTTGATTCGACGGGGATGAAATGAGTGGACTTGCTCAGTTTATTCACTACTACCTGGGATGAAATGAGTGGATTACTTGGTTGAAGTTGGTAATCCAGTGATAAAATCCATAGAGATGGTTTCCCATTTCCATTCTGGGATGGGTAAAGGGTGTAATAGTCCTGCTGGGTGTCGATGTTCTGCTTTAACTTGTTGGCATTCTATGCATTGGGCCAAATATTTGGCTACATCCTTCTTCAATCCCGGTCAGTAGAATTGTTTTCGGGTGGCAGTAATCATTTTCTGGTATCCTGGGTGACCAGTGTAGGGTCTTTTATGTAGTTCATCCATGATGAACCTCTTCAAGTCGTCACAATTGGGAATGTACAGTCTATCTCTGTAGGTGAGTAG
>ML807850.1:54404-67519 GCA_009831015.1 Picea engelmannii
ATATTCTTAAGGTCTTCCCACCAAATGGAAGCCTTTCCGTTCAGATTGAAAGTGGCCACTCGGGCCTTCAAGTTCTCTGAGAAATCATGGACTCTGAAATATTTCTTCAGTCCAAGTAGCCAAGCCTCAGCTTCCTCTCCCTTATTTATATCGCCATCGAAGGAGGGAGGTTTGGCCTTTTTAAATTCCTCAAATTCATGACTCTTGGAAGTCTTTTGCTTCTTTTGTTTCTTTTGAGAATAGGAACTGGTTCTGCTGCTGGAAGAGCCTTTTGAATCACCAGCTTCCTTCTCAGTGGAATCGCCTGGCACGGGTCCTTTACCTCTGGGGTGGACTTTTCTGGATGTGCTTCTCTCAGTGTGTCCACTGACACGACCATGATTCTGCATCTCAGGTTCATGTTTCATTTGTTGCTGTAGGTCGGATAAGCTCTGCAGTAGAACTACATTAATTTCGGTTTGCTTTTCTTGTTCTTTCATCATCCTTTCATTATCGGCCTTGCAGCTTTGCAATTCGACCATGAGACTCCGCACAGTATCAGCTAGGCCTGGAGGGGTTCCTATTGCTCTTCTTTCATCTAACTCTTCATCTCTGTTGTGGGAGTCTTCTCCCACCTCTTGGTGAATCACCATTCTCTGCGTTTGTGGATTCCCATGGTTGATCGTCCGCTTGAGTGAAAGGACAAACGCTGACTATTAGTCAAGAGTTAAATTCATTTTTATAAATGGTGCATAAATTCATAACTCTTTCACATGCACACACAGTCGGGTTTTCATTTTCCAGGTTCTTAATCCTGGGTAAGATAGTTAAGTCAGGGGTTACTCCTCATAGGAGTGTTTCGAATGAGGTTTATGTGCGAATGGTGCATGAGCCCAATCAGGCCGAGTGTTGTAACCTTGCTCTGATACCACTTTGTAACATACCCACTATAACGTAATAAAAATTTTCGTTTTTCCCCAAGGGACAGAATCCCCGAAGTCCTACGGGGGTCTAGTGTAGGCTGGTTCTTCCCCGTTCACCTCCTTGTGATCGTGGGTTAGGACCATAGGCCGAACAAACCAGGCACCTTTTCGTGTTTCGCGACTCAGCGATATGATTGAGTCCAATATTGAAGGTAGAATGGCGAGGGGGCTTCAGAATGAAACCCTGGTTGTAGATCTGGGCGTGTATATTTTGGTCGTCCAGATCTACCCGCCGCTTAACGTCAAAGCACTAGCTCCCTTTCTTTAGCCCCTAGTTCAATAGGACCACATACGCACCTAAATGCAGGCGCCCTTCACAACTCGCGACCTCGCGAGTCGTGAGTGGAAGACCCTCGAGTTTTCTTCACAAATCACCGATACCCGAGACACGAGGAGTCAATGGAGCATTGACTCCCTTCTCTAGGTGATGTGTGTCCACCCATCAATCATGTAGGCCCCACCTTGAAGTTTTTCCATTTGTTCTCTCGTGCTCGGCTCTTGGCACTTCGCTACTCGCGACTTGGAGCACCCAACCTTTGGGATCTTACCTCGCGAACCTTCGAGGTAGCGAGATCCCTGGATCTCTGCCACCTGTCCTCCTCAGTTGGACAGTCCTGATCCTCTCGTGGCTTCACCACTCTTGACTTGGAGCATCCAAACTTTGGGCTCTTACCTCGCGAACCTCCGAGGTAGCGAGATCCCTGTATCTCTGCCACCTATCCTCCTCGGTTGGACGGTCCTGATCCTCTCGTGGCTTCACCACTCGCGACTTGGAGCATCCAAAATTTGGGCTCTTACCTCGCAAACTTCCAAGGTAGCGAGATCCCTGGATCTCTGCCACCTGTCCTCCTCGGATGGGCGGTCCTGATCCTCTCGTGGCTTCGCCACTCGTGACTTGGAGCATCCAAACTTTGGGCTCTTACCTCGTGAACCTCCGAGGTAGAGATATCCTTGGATCTCTGCCACCTGTCCTCCTCGGATGGACGGTCCTGATCCTCTCGTGGCTTTGCCACTCGTGACTTGGAGCATCCAAACTTTGGGCTCTTACCTCACGAACTTTCAAGGTAGCGAGATCCCTGGATCTCTGCCACCTGTCGTCCTCGGATGGGCGGTCCTGATCCTCTCGTGGCTTTGCCACTCGCGACTTGGAGCATCCAAACTTTGGGCTCTTACCTCATGAACCTCCGAGGTAGCGAGTTCCCTGGATCACTGCCACCTGTCCTCCTCGGATGGACAACTCAGATCCTCTCATGGCTTCGCAACTCACGACTTGGAGCATCCAAACTTTGGGCTCTTACCTCGCGAACCTCCGAGGTAGAGAGATCCTTGGATCTCTGCCACCTGTTCTCCTCGGATGGATGGTCTTGATCCTCTCGTGGCTTCGCCACTCGCGAAGTGGAGCATCCAAACTTTGGGCTCTTACCTCATGAAATTTCGAGGTAGCGAGTTCCCTAGATCACTGCCACCTGTCCTCCTAAGATGGAAAACTCTGATCCTTTTTTCCCCTATTCACGAGGGATTAACCCTTGTCTATCTCCCTATAGATCTAACGACTGTCGGGTTTCCTAGCTAAGATCTGATGGTTCAGATCGGTCCTGATGCCGCGCCCTTTACAACTGCTCTTTGGACGTGGACAAACCAACAGTTCAGAAGTTCTCATGGAGCCTGGGGTTCTACGATTATGATTTCCTCGCTATTCACGAAGATAGAGGAAAAAGGGTTAAGGAAAATTACGCCCTCATTCATTCCTTCGATTTAACGGTCGTGAATGACCGCAAATTCCCCGACAGGATCTCATCCATTGATCAATACTTATTCTTACGTGTTGGCAGCCAATTCAACTTTTTTAATTGCCATATAAGATGCCTACACCTTTTGTCTCCTGAACGTCAAGGCATTGTCGCATTTTGCAAGCAGACATTCTTTTTATTTCAAGTGACATTTGCAAATTGGTTTCAATTTAGTTTTCACGACTGAAAGCGTGAAAACTCCTCCGTCATTATTTGGACTGTCATGACTTTCTCATTGATATTCTGAAAAGCACTTACTTTGGTTTTCTATTAAGTGGTTGGAACGACTTTCAAACTATGTCCATTCACCTACTTTTACTTTGATTGCGCAATTTGATTGATAAGACTTTGAGCATATTGAGTTATGGGTTATATTCGATTTCATAAGGGTCATGGTTGATCTAGTTTTATGTGATACGATCCTTATTTTCATAAACTTTTGACTTGTCGATTTTATAAAATCATTTGTCATAATGTTTTCATATATTATGCTATGAGCGCATGGTCAATATATGAGTTTCGATTTCATGTCGAATGGCAAAGGTTTGAAATTATGAAATCACACATCGGGTAAACTTTGGTTAGTATTTGATGATTTGAATTATTACTTGGCGCGTATCAACTATGGGTTTGATTCTATATTGAACGATCATGGTTTCAAACTATACATTGGCACATTGATACAATTGTCCACCGTTTAAACCTTGGGTTGGACGAATAATGTTAATATTGGTTATGATTGATTGAACAGGGATGGTACTATGCCATAAATGTTTTTCATGCCGGTGAACTAACCCACCACCTTCGCACGCGCATATTGATTCATTCCCCTTTGAGTGCTTGCAGCTGTTAATCCCAAGCGACCTCGCTCCTGTGTGTTGATTATGTTCAATTCAAACCCTACTATGCACACAAGCCATGGCTCCAGTCGTGAAGGCTGAACCCAATGGCTGCCAGGTATTGTTAATGTTTGATGGTGCTTACAGTGACCTGGAAGAGTTCGGATGGCTCCCGTTCATACGAAAGTTTGATGGATTTAACCCTGGTGTGGCTCGACAATTTGTGTTAACCTTCGATGGATGCCAAGCCAAGGTTGGGGATGTGCAACTGGAAATTGATGAGCAATTTATTAGTTTGGCTACTGGTCTGCCTGCTGTCGGACAGAGGTGGTCGAAAAATTGCAAGCTGGAAGATGTCCCGTGGACGTTGCTCTTCCAATCACGAAAGGTTAATTCTTGTGACAAGGGTTTGCCCGCAAACATGTTGAAGCAACGCTGACACAACTTGCTATTGGTAATCAAGAAATTCATCACCTGCGAGGGCATGTATGGTTTCGTTTTCATGTATCACCTTCAACTATTGATGGTTTTTATAGGCTATGAGCTTAATATGCCTCACTACCTGCATAGGAGTTTGTTTAAAATGTCCAAAAGGTATAAATGCAACCAGGCCGATACCAGCCTCTTCCATTTTGGGTTAATAAAAATGCTTATGGTTTATGAGTTGGGGTTACGTCATGACTGTTGGAGTGATTTTCTCAGTCGGAATAGCTTCGAGGACTCAAGCCCACCACAGGTTGACAAACCTGTGGTGAGTGAAAGCAAGCATATTCCCCCTGTGCCTTACAATGTTCTGCTACCCAAACCTCTACCCGAGCCACCTATTGTTCTACCCAATTCTGTGACCACAGATGTGGAAAATGTCAAACCCGTGGCTAAAAAGCCCAAAACCAAACCTAATGCGAATTCCAAAGGCAAGAAAAATGCTTGATTAGTCTCTCGCATGGCAAGGAATAAACCCAAAATTCCTGTCAACCCTGACCCTGTCATGATAAGTGAAGATTCTGACTCAGAGATTGAATGCTACCTAGAAAGCGGGTATCCCTACTCTGAAGGTCTGTGTGATAAACCCGCATACGACTTTGTTGAAAACCTACCACCTTGTTTGCGGGATGATCCCAATTTTCCAGTCATTGAAATGCCTCGTGAAACCCTCAGTGACTCGACGAAACCCTCTCCTGCTCAACCAGCAGCTCCACCGTGTGATCAATGTGGCGTATGGTTGGAAAGATACTACCTAGATGTGCCAATGTTGCAATCCAGAATTCATGATCTGGAGGATCAAGTGGAAAAACTTACCATTCATAAAACGAAGGAGCAACCCACTGACAAGAGACAGCGAACAAAAGGTTCAATTCTATTCAAGAATGTCGAGTCGGCTACAACAATCGTAAATTCAAAATTGGCATAGCCCGAGCAACCTCGCTGGTATGACTTTCACCTATTTATATGACATAATCATGAACACTGTTACACCGTTGACCTG
The DNA here is from genome assembly GCA_009831015.1 of Picea engelmannii. Classification (NCBI taxonomy): domain Eukaryota; kingdom Viridiplantae; phylum Streptophyta; class Pinopsida; order Pinales; family Pinaceae; genus Picea; species Picea engelmannii. The sequence continues at coordinate 59,482 of ML807850.1, forward strand.
CTCTGTCACTCAAGCATGCACTATTGTATATAGTTTTGTTTTGATAAATCAATTTTTGATTATCGTTAAAGTTTTAATTAAATTTAGTTCTGATTTGATTTGATCGTGATTGGATTTGATTGTTATAATTTAGTTTGAAGTGGATACTCTATTATTGATTAAAGTTGTTAAAATCTTTCTAAACATAGGCCGTTTATGGTATTTCAATTCCAAACACAGTCGAATTTACATTTCGAATCGTTAATATTCCAGATGATGCGGTTAGCAATTATGGTTAACTGTTGTGATTTTATGACTATTGATCAATTCGAGTACCATTCTGTTAAGGTGAAACCAAGTTGCGAATTGATGTGGGTCATAACTATTGTATCCAATCTACCGATTCACATAGTTTGACTATATGATCAGTTTGATTCGTATATTGTTTAATTTTGATTTGGGAATGAAATTGATTATGCCCATGATTACGATGTGTTTTTATTTTTAGCTTAGTCGCATTTCGATTTGATAATTGCCCAGTTCTTGGATTCTGTTGATTTTATCGCGCCTCTGTCTGTTGACTGTGTGGTAATAAATCACGAAAATCATTGGGTCGATATTCATTGAGTATTTTTACCTATCGTTGCACTTAATTGAATGATATCAATCTGTTGATATGACTATAACGAGTGAAGGATGGTTACGATCATTTTTTTGGTCATATCTGTTAACCGTATGACACTCAGCGACCGAAGACTATGGCAAAGTTTGTGGATACTGTTATGCATATGTCGTTTTGATTATAATCGTAACAGTTTGATATTTGATTAACGCAATGCGAATTTTATGCACAGCTGTAACCAATCGATTTGGATTCTGTTCGATTGTAACTATATCGATTTTGGATACGATGCGATTTACTTGTAATTGCATTTTGGATATGAAATAGTGTGGTTATTGCCTGTCCCAATTTAATGGAAATTAAAAAACGGAGCATTCTTACCCTGTCCCGATTGCATCCTTTTCGATTTGATTTGATTTGATTGGTACATTTGCTTGATCCATTAGTAATTCAATTTTCATGTTTATTAAAAGTAAATTAAATTGGATTGTTTTGAAAAGATTTCATTTGATTGCTATCTGATTCGATATGCTATTTTAGACTAGCTACAGAATCAGATGATTCTGTAGCTAAGTCTGTAGAATCAATTTTTAGTGTTTTACTATTGAAATGTCTTCCTAATTTGATACTTGTGTTCTATTTGCAGGTAAATCCAAATTTGCAATTAAGTTGTTGAGCAGTTAGGGGATGTTTCAAAAGATTTCACTTGCATTTCATTTCTTAGTTTAGGAGATTTTGGGATTTTTCCCTGATTATGTAATACTGTTTGATAATTATCCACAGGGATGTTTTACCCTATGGAGAAACTTATATATACTTATGATTTTGTAATAATCAATATCCTCGTTCATGGGAGAACAAGGGTATGGAGTTCTAATACAGACTGGAGCAGAATTGATGTTTTGTCATAGCTTTAGCTTCTCAATATATCAACATTTTGTTTCATGTTTTGTATATCACTTTGTTTATGATTTATGACTACTTTAACTATTTGAATCATATGCAAATGATGTAATTTTAATCACTGTTATCCATTTCTTGTCTCTTCCAAATAGATAAAAGACATAACAATTGTTAATCCAGTTTGTGAATGACAGGTTTATCTTCTTCATAGATTGAATTGTTATATATAAGTTTTTGCATAACAGGTTTCCCTTATTGCAGGAATTTATAATCATAAGATTGTTATGATTTTATTTTATGTCTTGTTTGTCCTGTTAAACACTTCAAGAAGCAGCACAACCAATCATTTTCGAGAAGCTTACGGACTAACCGGTGCGAATTTCTTCCTCCGACCAGCTTAGAAGTCATCATACACAGGGCAGACTTGGAGCGTTTCCAGGTCAATTAGTTTGTTTTTTACTGTTTCCATTAAGTAGTTTAATTTAGATATAAGTTTGATTAGATTTATATTAGATTGTTTAATTTCAGTAAATATATTAGATTGTTTAATTTCAGTAATGATTATTTCTTTTTCATAAAATATAAAAAAATCAAAAAGTGATTCTTGGCTATCTTAGGGCAGAAAATACACGAGTTTTGCAGGTTTCAATTAAATCTGTTGATTGTTCATAGTGTACATTTGTGAATAAGTAATATTATAGCTGATAATTAGATAGTTGATTTGAGTTATTACAATAGTAATTAGTGGATTGTATGTAATAGTTAGAATATGTAATAGTTAGTTTTAGTTTATTTAGTAATTTGTTTTAATTAGATTAGCGTGTTAATTTATTTTATTTAGTTAGTTTAATTAGTTCTATTTAGTTTAGTTTGTTTAGATTACTTAGCTCAGATCATTTCTCTCTTTGGTTTTCATAGAAGACCTTAGAGCGGCCAACGGATCCGTTAAACTCGTTAGGGTGGTCCATTCCAAATGGCTTGGGTTATTTAGACAACCCCGGACTGGTTCCACTCTCCCAGTTGACGGACGGTCATTTTTGCCCGTCAACAAATGGTGCTAGAAGGAGGGCCTGAACTTAATTAATGGCACAAGGCGGTCGCAAGACTCCTCCTCCACCTAATCGCACCCCTATAGTGACTAGAAGCCGTTCACAAGATAATATCCCCCCTCAAAAAACAACTACTTCAACCGAAGATCTGCAGATCATAGTTGAGACAGTAACCCCTAATCCTACAGGTGGTGATTTCCAAGAGATCGTTCGTCAATCTCTTCTTAAAACACCAAATGCCTTAGCGAGTATTAGGCAACCAAACCGCCCGTGGGGTCAACCTTTAGACTTCTCTGATATCAGAGAACAACTAAGTGAGATAGACCTCACTGTGAATCCTTTAGATCGAAACACAAATCTTGCTGCAGGAGGATCCGGGATACCTCCTTCACCACCTCCCTCATCTCCTTCCTCTTATGGAGGAGATTCATCTTCTGACGAAGGCAATCCACCTTCTCAGTCTTCCACACCCAATTCCCCTATGGCAAATCAGAACAACCCTCCTAGACCCTAGTTGGACCAGGATGTTGTAGCGGTACCTGGAGCCCAACACCCTTTACCTAAGCATCCGGAGAAATGGCTTCCCAAGTTTGATCCCGATTCAAAACAGATAGCTGAAGATCATATCAAAAAATTTATGTTAGCCATCAGACTCCGTAACGTTGAACATGAAGATGTGGTTTGTAGGTTGTTCCCTTACACCTTTGAGGGTAATGCGTCCACTTGGTATTTTTCCCAACAACCTCATACTATAGTGTCTTGGGAAAAGTTTGAGTCATGCTTTTTGGAAAAATTCGGAGATGGAAAACCTCCGGAAGTTTTAGTCATGGATCTTTCAAGCTTAAAAATGAACTCGAAAGAAAAAGTTAAAGATTTTAATCAAAGATTTTTAACACTTAAGAATCGAATCCCTGCAGACTCTATGCCTGCTGAGAGTCTGGTAATAGCTTACTACACTAAATCCCTACATCAAAGTATAGCTATTTGGGTGAAAAGATCTAAAAAGGCCACGTTGTTAGAAGCCTTTGAAGAGGCCACTCAAATTGAAAAAGACATACTCAGTCTAAAGGACTCTTCTAGAAACGAAACTGAGACTTTTCCTTCTTCCAAGAAGAAGATTGAAATTCTTCCCAGACCTACACAAAACAAAACACAACCCGAAAACTCTGATTTGGAAAATTTAACCAAAGTTGTACAAAATTTTTCTAATAAAGTTATAGATTTAAAAAGGTCAACTGAAGAAGCCTCTTCGAGTAAAGGACCCTACAAACCTCCTTTCCGAAATCCTTTCCCAACAAACCGGCCTAATCCAAACTCTGAAGGTTTGAACCTAGAAAGTTTGCAATGCGCACTCCAGACAATTCTAGGAGCCCAAGATGACTTGATGCCTCCTGATATTCCTCAAGAGGAAGTCGAGCAGGAAGTAACTCAAGAAGAAGAGYCTTMTCCAAATATCTTTGGACATTTCTCGGATARCATCTTCCAAGCTAACTTCGAGACTGTTCACCCTTACAACACTAGGAGTAAGACARCTAATAAACCTCCTGCCGAGAACAYTACAACTTTACTTCCAAAKCCATCTAAATYAGTAGAAGCGAAACAGAGTAATGCTAGCCCTAAATTAGATTATGATGTTGTTGAAGATCTTAAGAAATTACGAGCTAACATTTCTATTTATGAGTTGTTAAAATTTCCATTTTTGTTACAGAAGATGTTGCAAAATATTTCAGACAATGGAAAGAATGGTAATTCCAATGGTAATAAGGTTGTGCAAAGCAAAGTCCCGTAGAAGACTTCCACAAAAAATAATCATGATCTTCAAGATAAAGGAAGCCTTCCTGTAACTCTTGTAAATAATGTAAATAACAATGTAAATTGTGTAAATAATTCAGATAAAGTAGTCTTAGAAAACGCGAGTAAGAAACCACAAGCTACTACTCTAAATACTCGCAATAATGTACCTCCTTTTCTTTTAACTTTCGAAATCTTCAACATAAATGTGCATAATTGTATGGTTGACTCAGGAGCATCATCAAATGTGATGCCTTGGTCAGTCTGCCAAAAGATTAACACCGAAGTAGAGGCATCTTCCCTGAAAATCATACAACTTGATCGAACAGATGTTAAAGTTATAGGCGAACTGAAAAATGTATTGATCAGATTATCGTCCAACCCAAAAGTTCATCAGGTTATTGATATAATTGTGGTGGATATTCCGGAAGTGTATGGTCTGTTTTTGAGCAGGGACTGGTCGGAGCAGCTACATGGTTACTTTGCAATGGACTGGTCTCACTTATGGCTTCCAGAAAACGGTAAGCCCAACAAGATCAGAGTGAATCGTGAACGTTACCTCAAGTTCAAGCTAACAGACTTGAATGACCCAAATGAACCATATACACTTCCGGCTGATTCACCTGAAGTCCAAGGGATGGACACCCACTTCGAAAATTTCATGGCTGAAGTCTCACCTATCAACCATCCGGAACAACAGTCTGAGATCCTAACATGCACGCAACCAACAACTTCTATCCAACAATCCAGTGAACCTGATGGAAATCAAATTTGGTCTTTATATTTCGACGGTTCCAAGTCTAAAGAAGGAGCTGGTGCAGGATGCATCATTATAGATCCGGAAGGTAACAAAACATTATTGGCTTGTAGGCTAGAATTTGAATGCACTAACAATACTGCAGAATATGAGGCTTTACTACAAGGTCTCAGAAAAGCCTTGGACATGCACATTCAAAATCTGATTGTATTCGGCGACTCCGAGGTAGTGGTCAGGCAGGTGAGAAATTCTATACACTGTCTTTCCCCTCATCTCAAATGTTACCAGGCTGAGGTATGGAGTTTAATGAACAAATTTTCTGCTTTTAATATAAATTCCATTCCTAGATCAAACAATGCTGAAGCAGATCTATTAGCTAATGTTGCCTCTAAAATTCTTCCTGCAAAAGGCTTATCCCCGAATGCGTTCTCCGTGGAGCTATTGTTTTGACCATCGGTTCCTGACAATATCACAAACTGGAGAGTATTTGATGATGATCAGCAGATCATTAACTTTCTGCATATGGAAGAAACCTTCCAAGGCACTGTGATAGATGAACAAATGCACGATGACAATTTGCACGACTTTACGGTAATACCTAATCTGAAATCTCCTGAAGCTCTATCGGACTTGGTAAATCTCATACCCAAATCTATTGTTAGACTAGAAAAGTTCTATGATTTTGAAGATAAATTTAAAAAGACGGTCAATTGCAAAACCAACATTTCCTCATTGTCTTATGAAAAAGTCAATTTAGGGACTAGTGAAAATCCTCAGTGTATCAACTTAGGCTTGGGATGTTCTAGAAAAGAAAAAGTTGCTTTTGTTAAATTATTTAAAGAGTTCAAGGATGTCTTTGCTTGGACTTACAATGATCTTAAAACATTCGATCCTAATATTATACAACATGTTATCCCAATGAAACCCCAAACTTTACCCTTCCAACAGAAACTGAGGAAAATGCATCCTAAAATTGAACCGACCGTACAAAAAGAATTGAATAAACTCCTAAGTGCTAAAATATTTTTTCCTTTTAGACATACTCAATGGGTATCCAACCTTGTCCCAGTGCGGAAGAAAAACGGGGAAATTTGACTTTGTGTCGATTTCCAAAACCTCAACAAAGCATCTGACAAAGATAATTATCCTATCCCTCCCATGGAACAGATCTTGCAACAAGTATCTGGTTCCGAGAGGCTGTCCTTACTTGATGGTTTCTCTGGATACAACCAAGTCTTGATGTCTCCGCCAGACTAGTTAAAAACTACCTTCCGTACCCCGTGGGGCACTTATGCCTATCGCAAAATGCCTTTTGGATTGATTAATGCCAGTGCTACCTTTCAGAGTGCAATGGATATTGCTTTAAGAGGCTTAATCAATCACTCCGTAGTAGTCTACTTAGATGATGTGACCGTTTATTCTAAAAACAAAGACGATCATCTAGCTCACTTACGAGCCGTTCTGCTACGATGTCGTAAATACGACATCTCCTTGAACCCTAAGAAGTCCATATTTGCAGTAGAACAGGGTAAATTACTAGGATTCATTGTGTCCAGTGATGGAATGATTATTGACCCCGAGAGGACTCAAGTCATTGCTAAACTTTCCCCACCTACCTCCAAAAAATCCATGCAGTCTTTCCTAGGCCAGATTAATTTCGTGAGAAGATTTGTCCCCAGTTTCTCCGAAATGGTCAGGCCTCTCCAGAACCTAATTAATAAAGACAACCAATATCATTGGGGACCCACTGAAAACCAAGCCTTTAACGATATAAAGAAGTCCATAATAGACGCTCCGTCTCTCATGAGCCCTAATTTCTCTCAAGACTTTACACTCTATACTTTTGCCTCTGATCGTTCCTATGTCGCGGTCCTAACTCAGAAGAATTCCGAAAACAACGAAGTACTTATCGCCTTTATGAGATCTTCTTTCAAAGGTGCTGAACTTAGCTACCCAGCGGTCGATTGGCAAGCCTATGCTGTCTTCAAGGCAGTTAAGCATTTCCGGTCGTATCTTTTGAAGTCAAGGATGAAGGTCATTGTCCCTTACCTTGTCGTAAGAAACTTGTTAGTGCAAAAGGAGTTAGGAGAGAAAATATCCAACTGGGTCACCTCCTTGCAAGAGTATGACTTAGAGATCACCCCAGCACAGATCGTGAGAGGCCAAGGGTTGTGTAAGTTGGTAGTTGATTCAGAAACCAAATAGCAAGACGATAGTGATACGTTAGACCTAGAACAACACGATCAGAGTTTGATTTGTTGCGTACAAAACCTCGCAAGTCCTTGGTACGACGATATTAGATTTTGTCTTGAACATGGATCAGCACCCCGTCACCTTGACCCTGCCAAGAGAAGAGCGTTGAGACTAAGGTCTGCCTCCTTTCATCTAGTTAATGGTATACTGTTTCGTCAGAATTTTGACGACGTACTGATGCGTTGTCTTGAAAAGGACGAAGCATAAAGAGTCTTGCTTGAGTTGCATGCAGGAGAAGCTGGTGGTCACTTCGGTGGCGACACCATTGCTCATAAGGTTTTAAGATCCGGTTACTACTGGCCAACGCTTTTTAGAGACGCCCATGCCTTGTGTCGTAAATGTATCATTTGTCAGAAAGCATCAGGGCGATTGCAGAAACCAGCCTTCCCCTTGCAACCCGTCACAGTCGATTCTCCTTTCCAGCAATGGGGCCTTGATATCATTGGTCCTATTAACCCTCCATCCTCACAACAACACAAGTATATTGTGACAGCCACTGATTACTTCACTCGATGGTCTGAAGCTTCCGCACTAAGAACTGTTAACACAAGTCAGGTGATCGCTTTTCTAAACTCGAATATCATCACTCATTTTGGTATCCCTGATTGTCTAGTCTTTGATAATGCTTCATACTTTTCTTCTCTTGAGATGAGTGAGTTCGCCTTAGAGAAAGGAATAAAGCTG
>ML807850.1:69595-120618 GCA_009831015.1 Picea engelmannii
TTGATTGCGCAATTTGATTGATAAGACTTTGAGCATATTGAGTTATGGGTTATATTCGATTTCATAAGGGTCATGGTTGATCTAGTTTTATGTGATACGATCCTTATTTTCATAAACTTTTGACTTGTCGATTTTATAAAATCGTTTGTCATAATGTTTTCATATATTATGCTATGAGCGCATGGTCAATATATGAGTTTCGATTTCATGTTGAATGGCAAAGGTTTGAAGTTATGAAATCACACATCGGGTAAACTTTGGTTAGTATTTGATGATTTGAATTATTACTTGGCGCATATCAACTATGGGTTTGATTCTATATTGAACGATCATGGTTTCAAACTATACATTGGCACATTGATATAATTGTCCACCGTTTAAACCTTGGGTTGGCCGAATAATGTTAATATTGGTTATGATTGATTGAACAGGGATGGTACTGTGCCATAAATTTTTTGCATGGCGGTGAACTAACCCACCACCTTCGCACGTGCATATTGATTCATTCCCCTTTGAGCTCTTGCAGCTGTTAATCCCAAGCGACCTCGCTCCTGTGTGTTGATTATGTTCAATTCAAACCCTACTATGCACACAAGCCATGGCTCCAGTCGTGAAGGCTGAACCCAATGGATGCCAGGCATTGTTAATGTTTGATGGTGCTTACAGTGACCTGGAAGAGTTCGGACGGCTCCCATTCATATGAACGTTTGATGGCTTTAACCCTGGTGTGGCTCGGCAATTTGCATTAACCTTCGATGGCTGCCGAGCCAAGGTTGGGGATGTGCAACTGGAAATTGATGAGCAATTTCTTAGTTTGGCTACTGGTTTGCCTGCTGTCGGACAGAGGTGGTCAAAAAATTGCAAGCTGGAAGATGTCCCGTGGACGTTGCTCTTCCAATCACGAAAGGTTAATTCTTGTGACAAGGGTTTGCCCACAAACATGCTGAAGCAACGCTGACACGAATTGCTATTGGTAATCAAGCAATTCATCACCTGCGAGGGAAGGTATGGTTTTTTTTTCATGTATCACCTTCAGCTATTGATGGTTTTTATAGGCTATGAGCTTAATATGCCTCACTACCTGCATAGGAGTTTGTTTAAAATGTCCAAAAGGTATAAATGCAACCAGGCCGATACCAGCCTCTTCCATTTTGGGTTACTAAAAATGATTATGGTTTATGAATTGGGGTTACGTCGTGACTGTTGGAGTGATTTTCTCAGTCGAAATAGCTTCGAGGACTCAAGCCCACCACAGGTTGACAAACCTGTGGTGAGAAAAAGAAAGCATATTCCCCCTGTGCCTTACAGCGTTCTGCTACCCAAACCTCTACCTGAGCCACCTATTGTTCTACCCAATTTTGTTACCACAGATGTGGAAAATGTCAAACCCATGGCTAAAAAGCCTAAAACCAAACCTAATGCGAATTCCAAAGGAAAGAAAAACGCTCGATTAATCTCTCGCATGGCAAGGAATAAACCCAAAATTCCTGTCAACCCTAACCCTGTCATGATAAGTGAAGATTCTTACTCAGAGATTGAACGCTACCTAGCAAGCGAGTATCCCTACTCTGAAGGTCTGTGTGATAAACCCGCATACGACTTTGTTGAAAACCTACCACCTTGTTTGCGGGATGATCCCAATTTTCCAGGCATTGAAATGCCTCATGAAACCCTCGGTGACTCGTCGAAACCCTCTCCTTCTCAACCAACAGCTCCACCGTGTGATTAGTGTGGCGTATGGTTGGAAAGATACTACCTAGATGTGCCAATGTTGCAATCCAGAATTCATGATCTGGAGGATCAAGTGGAAAAACTTACCAGTCATAAAACGAAGGAGCAACCCACTGACAAGAGACAGCGAACAACAGGTTCAATTCTATTCAAGAATGTCGAGTCGGCTACAACAATCGTCAATTCAAAATTGGCATAGCCCGAGCAACCTCGCTGGTATGACTTTCACCTATTTATATGACATAATCATGAACACTGTTACACCGTTGACCTGCTCTGTCACTCAAGCATGCATTGTTGTATATAGTTTTGTTTTGATAAATCAATTTTTGATTATTGTTAAAGTTTTAATTAAATTTAGTTCTGATTTGATTTGATTGTTATAATTTAGTTTGAAGTGGATACTCTGTTATTGATTAAAGTTGTTAAAATCTTTCTAAACATAGGCCGTTTTTGGTATTTCAATTCCAAACACAGTCGAATTTACATTTCGAATCGTTAATATTCCAGATGATGCGGTTAGCAATTATGGTTAACTGTTGTGATTTTATGACTATTGATCAATTCAAGTACCATTATGTTAAGGTGAAACCAAGTTGCGAATCGATGTGGGTCATAACTGTTGTATCCAATCTACCGATTCACATAGTTTGACCGTATGATCAGTTTGATTCGTATATTGTTTAATTTTGATTTGGGAATGAAATTGATTATGCCCAGGATTACGATGTGTTTTTATTTTTAGCTCAGTCATATTTCGATTTGATAATTGCCCAGTTCTTGGATCCTGTTGATTTTATCGCGCCCCTGTCTGTTGACTGTGTGGTAATCAATCACGAAAATCGTTGGGTCAATATTCATTGAGTATTTTTACCTATCGTTGCACTTAATTGAATGATATCAATCTGTTGATATGACTATAACGAGTGAAGGATGGTTACGATCATTATTTTGGTCATATTTGTTAACCATATGACACTCAGCGACCGAAGACTATAGAAAAGTTTGTGGATACTGTTATGCATATTTCGTTTTGATTATAATCGTAACAGTTTGATATTTGATTAACGCAATGCGAATTTTATGCACAGCTGTAACCAATCGATTTGGATTGTGTTCGATTGTAACTATATCTATTTTGGATATGATGCGATTTACTTGTAATTGCATTTTGGATATGAAACAGTGTGGTTATTACCTGTCCCGATTTAATGGCAATTCAAAAACAGAGCATTCTTACCATGTCCCGATTGCATCCTTTTCGATTTGATTTGATTTGATTGGTACATTTGCTTGAGCCATTAGTAATTTAATTTTCATGTTTATTAAAAGTAAATTAAATTGGATTGTTTTGAAAAGATTTCATTTGATTTCTATCTGATTCCATATGCTATTTTAGACTAGCTATAGAATCAGATGATTCTGTAGCTAAGTCTGTAGAATCAATTTTTAGTGTTTTACTATTGAAATGTCTTCCTAATTTGATACTTGTGTTCTATTTGCAGGTAAATCCGAATTTTCAATTAAGTTGTTGAGCAGTTAGGGGATGTTTCAAAATATTTCACTTGCATTCCATTTCTTAGTTTAGGAGATTTTGGGATTTTTCCCTGATTATGTAAAACTGTTTGATAATTATCCACAGGGATGTTTTACCCTGTGGAGAAACTTATATATACTTATGATTTTGTAATAATCAATATCCTCATTCATGGGAGAACAAGGATATGGAGTTCTAATACAGACTGGAGCAGAATTGATGTTTTGTCATAGCTTTAGCTTCTCAATATATCAACATTTTGTTTCATGTTTTGTATATCACTTTGTTTATGATTTATGACTACTTTAGCTATCTGAATCATATGCAAATGATGTAATTTTAATCACTGTTATCCATTTCTTGTCTCTTCCAAATAGATAAAATACATAACAATTGTTAATCCAGTTTGTGAATGACAGGTTTATCTTCTTCATAGATTGAATTGTTATATATAAGTTTTTGCATAACAGGTTTCCCTTATTGCAGGAATTTATAATCATAAGATTGTTATGATTTTATTTTATGTCTTGTTTGTCCTGTTAAACACTTCAAGAAGCAGCACAGCCAATCATTTTCGAGAAGCTTACGGACTAACCGGTGCGAATTTCTTCCTCCGACCAGCTTAGAAGTCATCATACATAGGGCAAACTTGGAGCGTTTCCAGGTCAATTAGTTTGTTGTTTACTGTTTCGATTAAGTAGTTTAATTTAGATATAAGTTTGATTAGATTTATATTAGATTGTTTAATTTCAGTAAATATATTAGATTGTTTAATTTCAGTAATGATTATTTCTTTTTCATAAAATATAAAAAATTCAAAAAGAGATTCTTGGCTGTCTTAGGGCAGAAAATACATGAGTTTTGCAGGTTTCAATTAAATTTGTTGATTGTTCATAGTGTACATTTGTGAATAAGTAATATTACAGCTGATAATTAGATAGTTGATTTGAGTTATTACAATAGTAATTAGTGGATTGTATGTAATAGTTAGAATATGTAATAGTTAGTTTTAGTTTATTTAGTAATTTGTTTTAATTAGATTAGCGTGTTAATTTCTTTTATTTAGTTAGTTTAATTAGTTTTATTTTGTTTAGTTTGTTTAGATTACTTAGCTCAGATCATTTCTCTCTTTGGTTTTCATAGAAGACCTTAGAGCAGCCAACGGAGCCGTTAAACTCGTCAGGGTGGTCCATTCCAAACGGCTTGGGTTATTTAGACAACCCCAGACCGGTTCCACTCTCCCAGTCGACGGACGATCATTTTCGCCCGTCAACATTACGCTGCTACTTCAAGATTTTAAGAGGGTCATTCCTCTTCGTGCAGGGTTGTCAAGACCTGCACATTCAAGTCCTTCTTCCAGGTTCTTGGTAAACCTTTCTAAGGAGGGAATCTCCGTGAAGAGGTCTATTCCGGGGCATTCGTGGATACAGATAAGGGAAAAAAATTCCTGAGAACGGACTGGATACCTGACTTATTTCAATCTAGGCATAAATAAAAATGCTTTATCCACGCATATCATGAGTGGTTTCTGCTGTTATGAGCATATATCTATTCATTCTTATCACGCACTGCATAGACGTTCTTACACAGAAATCATTCATAATTTGATAGTTCTATGATCATATACATCATTCTATAATTTCAAGATACAATTATGTAAAAACACTTATCCGAAAATAACACTAAAAATGGGTGCAACTGCTGAGAGGGGTGCTCGTTTCCAACCAACTGTAGGCTCAACGACTCCCAACGGATTTACCACTAGCCACCCTCAAACTAAGACCACGATGCTCTGAGACTACGTCTCTCTATCTTCCAGTGACCAGGAGCGAAGGTTGCAATCCTTCCTCTCTGCTATCAATCACTCTGCGTAAAACTCCAGAGTTCCCCTTGCGTCTGTCCTTTCAATCGTGTCTGCCATACGCCTTATCCTCTCGCGAGGTTGCGTATGGCATGATTACCCTCGCGTCGGTCAGGACTGACGGCTCTATGGATGGGCGCTTCCCCATCCCATCCCTCATCAAGCCATCCACCTACCAGCCTGCGAGGCATTGAATTTCATGGCCAGCGATCCGCTTTTGGTTCTTTGGGCCAGTGGAGTCCAAATACGGTATTTAATTCTCGGTGGAAGTTAACGCCACCTTTTCAGGTGCCTTCCACCACCATCGTGGTTTCTTTTTCTGCACATCCCCTCATCAGCAGTCCTGCAATAAAATTCAGAATGATATTCACATTCATTGACCTCTTCCTATAGGTCCATTTACATCATATATTCATACTTATGAGTTTTCCATAGTCCTTGGCTAGTCCCGTTATATTTACAAACTGGGGGAAACAGGGTGTTACACAAGTCTAGTATAGGATACAATGAGAGAAAAAGAGGCTCAATATACAAAAACATAGATCGAGAAACACAACCAAGAAGCTGTGCAGTGACAGTTAGAGGAGACAAGAAGTTTTACAGAGAATATCACAGGGACACTCCTCCACCTAGAAGATTCAGATTTTAGAATCAACGATAGTCAGAAACAAGGAGGCCTCGGGAGGAAGAAGGATTTAGAAGAGTAACTCCCTTCAGAAGATCTTCAACTCTCAGGTATCAAACTATCTTTTCTAGTTTATGTTATGCATGTAATAATTTTGGACACAAAGCTGTAAATTGCAGAGCTAATAGTAGGAACATAAACAACTTTGAAATTCATGCACATAATGGTTATACAAAAAGGCCTAGTGAAACAGAGAGAAGAAGATAAAACATGTTTGAATCATTGAGCACTGAAGTGGAATACTACAAGTGCAGAAAAATTGGATACATGGCCAAATATTGTAGAATGTCAGTCCCTCCTAGAGAATCACAACAAAATAACAATAGTCAAAGACATGAACCTCAACAGATAATATGGATAAGAAAGCATAATTAGTTTAAGAATGAAGAATGCACACTTTCTCTACAAGCTAAACACAAGAAACATGGTTGGTATGTTGACGGTGGCTGCTCAAACCACGTGACAGGGGATGAAGATAGGTTTATTACATTGAGAAAGGAAAGATATGGATCGATCTCCTTTGGAAATGATGACGACTCAACTAGAATCATTAGAAAATGCATAGTTAGAATTGGAAACAAGAATACAAAGGAAGAAAAATTTATACTAGTGTAAGATATGAAATATAATCTTCAAGTGTAAGTCAAATGTGTTACCCAGGTCACAAACTTATGTTTGATTCACAAAAGTGTGAAATGATAAAAGTAGGATTAGGACAATTGATTGCAACAACTATAAGAAATTCAAGAAACATATATGTACTAAGTGAATTTGATAATGAAAAGTGTTGTTTAGGAAAGGAATATGAAGTTTGTTTATGGCACCGAAGAATGGGTCACATAAAATTCAATAACCTCGTCAAATTCATAAAAAAGGAAGTAGTCATATAAATTCCCTAGATCATGAAGCCAACAAACACATTATGAAAGTATTGTCAACAAGGAAAGGAAACAAAAACCAAGTTCAAATCAAAGGAATACTCCACAACAAGACCACTGGAAATTGTGCATACTGATCTAGTTGGACCAACTAGAACAAAAGGTTTAAAATGTGAGAAATACTTTATGTTATTGGTTGATTATTATACAAGAATGATTGCAGTATGTTTTCTCAGGAAGAAATCATAAGAATTTGAAAACTTCAAGATATACAAGGAAATGGTTGAAAATGAAATGGATTAAAAAATCAAATGTTTGAGATCAGACAATGGAGGAGAGTTTACTTCAAAGGAATTTATGGATTTCTGCATAAATCATGGAATAAAAGGGCAATTCTTCGTCGCTAGGACACCTCAACATAATGGAGTTGTTGAAAGCAAGAACATGACAGTACAGGAAATGGGTCAAACAATGTTAATTGATTATAAGTTGATAGGTGTTTTTTGGACACATGCAATGCATACAACAATTCACATTCAAAATAGAGTAATGATCAAAAATAATGGTGAAAAAACTCCCTACAAGCTATGGAAAGGAAGACCAACAAATGTGAATCACTTCAGAGTTTTTGAAATAAAATTCTACATCAAAAGAGATGGCAGAATGAGAAAGTTTGATTCTCGTGCTGACAAAGGCATACTTGTTGGTTACTCAAGTATAAGGAAAGCATACAAGTGTTATAATCTAAGGCTCAACAAAGTTGTGAAAAGCATCAATGTAACGGTTGATGAAACAAGTGGATGAAAATTAAAGGAAGAAGAAAAAAATCAGTGGAACAAGTTTACGAAGAAGAAGCAAAGGATGAAGAAGCAACAGAAGGTGAATATGAAGAAGATCATATAGAAGTAGAAGATAAAGTAAAAAAAGTACCTCTAAATACACCTAGCAAACAAATACAGAAGAATCATCCTTCATATCAGATTATCAGGACAAATATGTAGGAATTGAGACTAGAAGAATAATTCATTCACCAAAACAACTGCACCTAACACTCTTATATTCTATTGAACCAAACAATTTTGAAGAAGCCAACAAGGATGGATTATGGAAAAAGGACATGAATTAAGAGTTGGATCAAATAGAGAAGAATGACACTTGGGAATTAGTTCCAAGACCAAGGTACAAGAATGTGATCAACACAAAGTGGGTCTTCAAAAATAAATTGAATGAAGATGGACAGGTACTAGGAACAAAGATAGATTTTTTGTAAAGGATACGAACAAGTTGAAGGTATCGACTTTGAAGAGATGTTTTACTTAGTTGCTATAATGGAAGCAATCAGATTAATCCTAGCTTATGCATGCTCCAATATTATTAAAGTGTATTAGATGGATGTGAAATCATCCTTTCTGAATGGGGAAATTGAAGAACAAGTCTACATTTAGAAACCATAAGGATTTAAGATATCATAGAACAAATATTATGTGTGCAGGTTGAAGAAGGCCTTGTATGGTCTAAAATAGGCTCCCAGAGCACAATATTCTAGAATGGACAGATATCTACAACAAGAAGGGTTCAGAAAAAGAAATGTAGACAACAACCTCTACATCAAGGTAACTCAAGATAACATTTTATTAATTGAAGTTTATGTTGATGATATTATTTGTGGAAGTGACAATGTTAGTTTAAGACAGAAATTTGTAAAGGATATGAAAAATGATTTTGAACTTTCATTACTTGGAGAACTATTCTTCTTTCTGGGTCTTCAGATATGTCAAAGAAACCAAGGAATTTTTATTTCTCAAGCTAAGCATATCAGAGAAATGCTAAAGAGGTTCTAAATGGAAGATTGCACACCAGTTAATACTCCTATGAAAACCAGTTGCAAGATGAGTAAAGATGATGATTCAAAATCTATAGATCAGAGCCAATACAAGTCAATGATTGGAAGCTTTCTTTATGTGAGAAAATCTAGACCAGATGTAATTCAGGCAGTTGGAAAGGTGGAACGATTTCAAGTACCACCAAAGGAATCATATGTTCTAGTAGTGAAGAGTATTTTCAGATATCTAAAGGGTACATAAGATTTTGGATTATGGTATCCAAAAGGAAATGATCTATCACCTATTTCCTACATAGATGCAGATTGGGAAGGTTGCATTGATGACCGATGAAGCACTAACAGAGTAGCATTCCACTTGGGTGAGTGTTTGGTATCTTGGCTAAGAAAGAGACAATCATCAATATCATTGTCTATAGTCGAAACACAGTATACTACAACATCAACATGTTGTACACAGGTTCTATGGATGAAACAAACTATGACATATATACAGGTTAAGTATGATGAGCCCATTCCAATATATTGTGATGATAAAAACACCATTAGTATCTCAAATAATCCAGTGATGCACTCCAAGACGAAGCACATACCAATGAATTATAACTTTCTATGGGAAAAGGTTGCAGAGATGAACATTAGAGTTGAATATGTGGGAACAAAAGAACAAGTTGCATATATCTTCTCAAAACCGCTTCCAAGGGAATCCTTTGAGTATATTCATCGGAGACTCGGAGTAATTTCTACTCCAAAATGAATTCTTTTGAATGCTTATATTATATGTCTTATATTTACACAAGGAAGCACCATAAAGAGGACAATTCAGGTTGGGGCAGCAGTTTCTGGAAGCGGTCGGTATAGATGAGTAGCCTCGGAAAGAGGTTACCTTTTCCATTGATGTCAAATGGGGAGAGATTCATTAGATGCAATATTGAGAGTTAGATTCTTGGAGAGAGAGCACAGAGGCATGTTTCCAGGGGGAGCGGTGGTCACGGGGGGAGCATGAACATATGAATTTAGTGTTGCATCATAATGTTTCCATCAATTCCAAAGGGGGAGATTGTTGATTAATTGGGTTGGTTGTCATTGATGTCAACCCTTGAAGTAATTCTGTTAGAAAATTCTGGTAGCCCCGAAAATATGGTTAAGGGACTTCAGTTTGATTGATCTATAATGGTATGAAGATTAATATATTTGTAGGTAAAACTATTCTAGATGGATAGTACATGTCATTCCATTTCCGATGATATGTGGAATGTCACATAACTCCTCACGATTAGATAATTATGTCTTTGTGAAGTTGGAGAAACCTTATGAGTTATCTAGAAGGTCAAATAAGTCAAATTATTCTAGAAGCTCCTAGAAAAAGTTGACTAGTCAAATGGGTGAAACTAGGAGTTAATCATGGGTTAAGTTGTTGCAATAAGAAAATAATTAAAAATAATTTAGTTGCAACTAGAAGTGGAGAATTTACTATTTGTAGCAGAGTGGTTTAGAAGTGGACAAGTGGTTAGAAGTGGGTTAGCCCTAAAAGAAGGAAATTGGGTTAAGTTTGTTAGAAGGTAACCCCTTGAGTAAGCTACATGTAAGTATAAATAAGAGAGAAAGGATCTCATATTAGCACCTATTGATCACATTGAATATATATTATTGTGTAAGGTTTATTATAGGTACTCATTGATACATATGAAGTTGCGCAAGTCTGAGGTAGCCCGAAGGGTTGACATCGAAAGTTTTCAAATTACATAAAATACTGAACAAACCCTAGATCTTGAGGTGTACGCAGGCTATAGTGGAGAAGGGCATGTACGTACGCAATATTTCAGTATAAAGAGGATCGTACATGTGAGAAAAGCCACAAAAACTTGAGAATATGAATATGTCAAGTCTGTATAGTCTAAAAGCAAGCTCCCAGGAAGGTCTACAATGATTAGGTACAATAGATCTGTCTACAGGTTCAAAAGGTATGTCTTATTTCTATAAGTTATTGGAATTTTTTGTCTACATGAGAAATGGTTATGGGGGTTTGAGGATTTTCGCTAGAGAGGCTATTGATTGCATGAGACTTACTGTATAAGTCATATCTACAGAAATATAGTGTTGTAATAATTTATTATTGGTACATCTTGTTAGTTTTGAGGCATATATTGTATTTCTTGGCATATGGTTAAGGGTTGTTTTGGTACATGGTTAAGATCTTGTATTTGTGAAGTGGTTGATATATTGAGAGGATATATATCAGTTAGGGTTTGATTCCTATTCCATGTGAGGGTTATTATAATTGTTCATGATTATACACACTTGGATGGCACATGAATGGATAGATATAGATGCACTTGGTTAAGGGATTTGTATGAGGATGTATGCATAGGGCACAACTATTTTCTGGACATAGTGACAGGTTTCAGGTTGATGTGACAAAGGTAGAAAAGGGTAAGAGCTTTTTCAGGAAAGAGAAAACCCTAGTTTTCAGAAGACGTATGCAAGTTGCAGAATAGAAAGTTCATGTACATGCATAGTCTATAGTAGAGACATTGTTCATACATATGTGTGCTACAACAAAAATAGGTCATGTACCTGCTGGGTTTTTTTGGTACAATATGAGTACAGAGACAATTTGGTTACATGTTAGTGGCATAGGTTTTTTGTATGCTATTGGTACATGTTGGTATAGGTTTACAGTGGTATATCTCACAGTGACATTGTGGCAATGGTTTCATCATTTCATTTATATTTCAGGGTAGTAGGATGAAGCAAGGATAGGTGGTTGTAGCCACCTTCCAGTTGTATCCTAAGAACATTGGGGGTTGTAGCCTCCTTATGGTTGTAGCCAAATAATTGGGGAGTTGGAGCTTACCTTAGGATGTGTCCTAAAAATATAGGGGGTCAGAGCCTCCTTCCAGTTGCAGTTAGAGAACAAAGGAAGTTGGTGCTTCCAATGAATGTAATTCTTAAATACATATAAGAAAAATCATTCTATGGTTTTCTCCCATATTGGGTTTCCCCATAAAAATATTGGTGTACTGTGCATGTGTGTGATTTTTCATTGGTTATGGCTCATTTACTTTGCACTTATTGGATGATGATGTTATATTGATCATAAAAATAAATAAAAATTACATACTGTGGTTAAAAGAATTAAAAATATCTATTACTGTTTCACCCCCCTCTCATTAATCCAACACTCAGAAACCTGGTCCTCTTCTGGAAAAATTTGTGTCATGCGATGCATCTCTTCTCGCACTATTTCTTCCTCTAGGGCTCTCTGTGCATCACATATAAACTGTTTCTATGGTGCAACATCAAACTTAGTAGGGGGTTGCATTTCCTTTTTGACATTCCCCTTCATTATTTGTTCTGATATTTCTCCATGCTCTAATTCCATTCCCATATTCACTCTACCTAGGGTTATCACCCACACATCAGCTTCCTCATCCTTATTTTTATGCTCGCATGGATTTGTAGTCACCATGTTTCATTGTGCCTTATTTTTTCCCACTTATTCAATAATTTGATACAATCCTCTATGAAATGCTCAGTAATATAAAAATACCCACAAAGAGTGCATGATGTAGTACAAAATTTCGATACATGGCCTATCTTTCCATGGTTAAAATATGTGGGGGTATTCCTCCACCTCCTCCATATTCTTGTCCTCGACCTTATCCATATCTTCCTCTAGGACCTACTTGATATCTACCTCATTCATCACCACCGAGGTCACCACCTTTATGTTTTTCATGAACCTAAAAGACATCATGGATGTGGTCCTACATCAATTGAAGTGAATCAACATTTGTTCACATCATGCACCATGGATTTACATAATTCATAGAATGGAGTATGGTGAGTCTTTTGATATTTCTCCAACATTTGGTAGTGGGGTGGTATGTGTCCCCACTATCTACAAATCTCACACCATTTTTTCTGAGTCCCAATTATAAATAAAATTAGCACACTCATTTCCATATAATTACCTAATGTAGGATATTCATCCCTACGATGACCTTCTGATTGGCACATTGTACACCATATATTCTCATGCACCACCTTTTCATTTTCCATATCTTACAATTGCATCATCAGGTTGTCAATTTGGGACTGCACCTGCACCAAACCTACTGATGTTTTCCCTTCTCCCGGGGTAGCCTCCAGGTGCATCTTAATCTTCGATTCCTCTGCCTAAGTAATCACCTTCTATTGGGTAAGTGGGACTCATATATGGGGAAGAAACACCATAGTGAACCATTATCTATGTTAAACATCCTTAATATGGAATGTCAACCTATCCAAGAAGATATTGAATTGTTGGTCATAACCCCATATGGTCTCCCTTGATTTCTTCTTGATCTCCTTAATCTATGTAATGCATTGATATTTTGACTTAGGATTTTGGAACTCCTTAAGTAGATCTCTCTTAATTTTTGTTAGGGACCTCATTTGTCCTGTTGGCATAGTTTCCTTGTACTAAATCTACCATGTTAGGGATCTATCCTTGAAAGTGGTCTCCAGTTGCAAAATATTAAATTCCTCATCTGTGATCCTTTCCATAGACCATATTTCCTCACACGTAAACCAATGTTTCTCTACATTGTCCTTTATTGTCCCATGAACATAGGTAGCCTTAGAGTTGTATCTTGATTCCCCATCCTCAATATAAGTTTGTGTGCTCTTGATTGATTTCTCGGTGTTGGGGATCTGGGTAATGGTAATATCCCTTGTGAATTATTATTGACTTTGTCTTCTTATACACTCATATCTCCTCTCCATTATTCTCCTACTCTTTCTTCTACTCCTATCTCCACATTTTTTGTTGTTCTTTATTCTTGGTTACGAATCCTCAAGGGGGGTGGTTAAAATATTCTGTATATCCATATTCTTACCTCATTCCTAGTGAGGTAACCCAGAGAGTTTCCTACCTATAGACACACAATACCATCCACTATCACTAACTCCACTTTCCCTCCTCTTGGGGGACCTTCATCATCTTCTCCTACTTCTACACCTCTACTTTGTGCCTCATATTTATTTGAATTTGTGGCATCTAGAAATATCCAAGGAGGTTAGAATTAGTCTTCTCGACCCATACTACCACTAATTATGGCATCTTCACTGGATACCCTATTCCTAGTGTTGCGCCTCTTCACCAACCTATCTTCATTTGTGCTCCTCTCTGGCACAATAATCTCTCCCGCACTTCCTCCTAGCATGATCTTATTCCTCTTCATTTTGGTCCTAATACCTCATCTTGCACCCCTTGCTATCTTTTTTTAGTCCTATATTTTTCTTTCCTCCTTATCTCAATTCTTCATGCACATCTTTTGGTTCTCTTTCTCCTATCCTCTTCTAGGTCCATTCTCTCCCTCACCTCATCTTAAAATCTTCTAGATCCTCTTTAGTGGATCCATCTCCCCTATTTCTCTTTCCCCCCTTATTTTCACCCCCTCCATTGCTAGGGGAGTCTACTTAGCCATCCTATCAATCTCCATGTGCAACAAACCTTTCTCCACAAACAACATCTTGATCCACATAGAGATTTATTCTAGAAACCTTTTTCGAGGACCTTCAACAAAATTTATTTCAACCTCACTAAAAGAATCATCGTATTCCATAGAAAACTTGATAAAATAAACTTCATTCACCCAAGAAAACCGTGAATTATTTTCTTGAGCCCACTTATTATTCAATGCCTTCAGCCTATCCACTGTAATATGGCCCTAGAGCAGTGGTTCTTGGGGAATCAAAGTAGTATTCTTCTTCAACCGTTCATACAATACACATGGAAATTCAACAAATAAAGTGTAATTCATATCTGTGTAGATATACATATCCTTCAATCATTCCATGTTGGAAATTAGACAATGAGTTTCTAATCATGCAAACTCATCTTCTCTTTTAGTCAACCAATCTTGTATTTCTTCCCAAGATGGATATCACTTCATTCTCTACCTTCATCATTCAATACAAAACCATTAGGTCCCAACAACATAACCATTTATTGGATCACTTGTGTGCATCCTTATTAACACTGTGGGGTCTATGACCTAGGATTTGTCCAGAGTTGACCAACAAAAACCCTAAGGAATCAACATATCAATTCTCATCCAAAGATTAAACAAGGCCTCATCCAATATGTCATGAGAATAATAGAGACCATCTGGGCTTGTGTCAATAATGAAGGGTTAAATTACATAGGGAATCCAGTCGAGTGGACATTCATACATTGCATTTCAATATACTTAAAATTTAGCAACATGTAACATTAGCATATACATTCATTGGACACATAATCAACATAATAAATGATAGGAATAGTTTTGGCCTGTATTATATCCATTCAAATATTCACATACATGGACCAAGAGACTCATCATTTATCAAAAACAGTTCCCTGTGCTCTCATACATTCTCACAATGGTTCCTTGAAAGGTGCCATGCACTTTCTCTCAAACTCTTCATGTACTACTAAGCTAACTCTCTTGTAGACTTGTTGAAAAACCATTTCTAGCTACATACAAAACTAGACTCACAAACACACTCTTACAAAACATAACCAAAATCATCTTTTGACCAAGAGAATTTAGAGTGAACCCACTACATGAACAACAATCATCAAAAACAACAATAGAAACATCAACCTCCTCTATTTCAATGTTGTTCCCTTTTTCTTTCCTTCTCTTCCTTGGCGCTCTGTCACTTTCAACTATGCTCCACTCTCTCTATTGACTTCTAGTCCCGCACACTTCTTCCACCCAAATGAAATCCATGTAGCCTCTATAGAGTTGTGGTACTCTTAATTGAATTGGAAGTTCATCCCTTAACTACTCCACGATCTTTTGTGCTATGTGAATTAATAATTTGGGAAGATTTCTCGAATATCATCTTCTTGATTCCAGAGTGCACATGGTATCTTCTTGATTTCTATTGCACATAGTGAAACTTCCAACTAGGATTCACACCTTATTTCCTTCATTGATTAGTTTTTGTTGTGCGTGCAAAAAATGTAGTGTGTGCATTTGTGTGTGTGCGTAATCTTTACCCAAAAAATTTGGGTGCCAGTATAATGTAATCACCAATTCTTTACATTTAGTTTCATAATCCTTAAAATATAACAATGCAATATACTCAAAAAAAAATTCCAACATGTATTTCAACCTTCTCAATAAACAATATGAATTTCTAGCTCATAATCACTCAAACTTTGCTAATAATTTATCGGTCATATCGTGTCCTCTATGGTAGTATTACAATATTCTCAATCAGGGACTAACAATCCCTTAATCAAAGTAACAATACTCTTTTCAATATAGAAAAATTTCCTTTAATTATAAATAATATAATAGCTAAAATAACTCTCTTTTATCTCACCATGATCCTATCTACTATGATGGTCATTTATCACGAAATACTCAATAAAAACTATTATACAACATATTCAATAATGATCAACCAATAATACACTTCATTTAATGCTTTGGTGCATGGAAAAGACTCTTTCAATGCTCTTTCACTATGTGTACAACCATGGCGATTCATCTTTTCTTTTCTTGGATTGGAGACGTGTTACCATTAATTTAATGTTTAGATTATAAGTATCATATTCCAGAAAGCTCAAGTTTCAACAATGCAAGGTAATTAGCCTACTAGCTAAGAATTAAGTTGAAGTATCTAAAATTCAAATAGAGACAATCAAATCAGTCAAAAGATATATTAAATGTTATTTACATAAGCATATTAACACTCTAAATCATATCCAATTATTAATTCCTAAAGCAGAAGAAAACAACTAGAAAATCCTAGACATTTTCCAAGAAAATATCAAATCTACAACTAAAGGACTTAGTGGTAGGTTTCTTTAAGGAATCTAGTAGCTAAAATGTTGTGACTATGGGTTTTATAAGGGTAACTATAGGTTTACCATGACTATGGCTTATATGGGGTATGGCCACCTCTATTCTGTCGTGGGAAATAATTAAAAGAAAATCTTATAGATTTTTCCTTGGGTATTCAATAAAAATAAGGTTTTGTACATATATTATATTGACCCTATTTGAGAGTTCTAAATATTTAATTCAATTATTAAAACAAGTGATAATTATTTTATCAAATTTTCAGAGATTCAAAATCTAAATACCAATTCCCATTTTTTCAAAGAAATGCATATATCTCTAAAACTTTTAGACTAACATACCTAATTAAACAAGGCTATCGAAGACTATCCCTTGATGATTCTTCAATTTTAAGCTTTCTCCAAGTGTAATCTCCAATTCTTATTTCCGAAATATATAATTTTCTTACAGATTCACCACCCTACCAACTCCCAAATAGGTACTCTTCTTCCACAAGGACCCTCAAGTAGTAATGGATTGTATGAAAAGAGTACAAAACTAGGATGTATAATGTGTGGCTCCTCAAAGGTATTTGAGGTACCCACCTCTATAGTACTAGCACATTCTTGAGACTAAACTTAACACTAGTTAACCAAGAAATATTTGAGCATTGTGACATCCATCCAACATAATTATGGTGTGAAGATGTGAGCTCTGAAGAACAATCCTTCTTTCTTATATAGCCTTTGAGGCTCATGTCATTTGTTCTTATCATGAAAACTACTAATAATTTTAATTACCAATTTCATATTATTCATTCACCCATGTGTCACTCCATGCATAAGTAATTATTTTATTTAAAATGCAAAATATATATTGTTAATCACATCTAAATCTCTTCTCCTATTTTTACTCTTAGATGTTCCTTAGATCTATTTTCTTTTTCTTCTTTGTATGAATCAACATAAAATTGTTATTTTCTATTTAAGTGAAATCATTTTTATTCCATTTAACTCATCATTTTCTAAATGAATTTCCATTTCTAATTATAACAACAATTTTATTTCCCTTTTGCAAAAATGTGCATAAGTATATATGATCAATCAAACCACTTATGCAATTACATTCAATTTCACATCCTAAAATAATATGCATATGCTAAATAACATTTTTCTCCAAAGTATACATAAATTGAATCAAAGTCAATTCCAAGGGTGAAACCAAGTTAATTTAGAGCCTTTAAGTATTCATTGAAAAGATCTAGAAATGACCATTACAACTCTTCACATACCTGTTGGCATCAGAAGTCATTCCTGGATTGCTTGCAGGAGCAGAGCCCGACGCCCATTAGTTTAATGTCACGATTTGTTTGAAAGGGATGATTCAATGCAGGACTTCCCATTATGGCGGAGACGATGTCTAACCACCACCAACTGCTTCAATAACTGCTTCTTGGGATTGAAGACGACCTGGCCAACTCAGCATTTTGGGACATGGAAAACTCCTCGTGCTGCCACCTGGAATAACCGAATATCTTGAAGGACGGGTATGGAGGCCAACATGGGAAGTGGGGTAAGGCTACGGAATGACGGGGCCACAACTGCAAGGATGAAGCAAGAACGATGAGAGGCGATCAGAGGCGGCGGGAGAATAGACGTGGCAGTCTTAACGTAGTGAGAGGCTGACATGGAGGGAAAGGGATACGTGGTGGGTGGTAAATGGATGATGAGACGAGGAAAAGGCCATATGGAAGCGTGAGAGAGGGGTGAATGGTGACACATGGCAGCAAGGGAAAGGCGGACAGGGAGATGTCATGACGAAAAAAAGGGCCCACACGGGTTAAAGACAAGGCAGCTGAGAAGGTCGGGGCCGCGCCTGAGCCGTTGATCTGGGCTCCTTGATCGTGGCCGTCGGAAAATTGCATCCATGATTCCAGACCCCCCCCTCCGCTTAAAGGTAGAAAGGCGGGGGGGTTCCGGAATTTCTTTCATCACCGTCTAGAGGTGCGCCCCCGATTCCGGACCCCCCCCCGCTTAAAGGTAGAAAGGCAAGGGGGGTCCGGAATCCAATATGCGCCATCGATCCGGGCACGCAAATCTAGACCGCCTGGACCTACTCGTGACTTACCCTGGGCGCATTATCATCCGAAACTCTGGAAAAGTGGATTTTAACCCATTCTTTAGCGTTCTACCCCCCCTTTACAAGAAATATCACTAACATTTGGCTCCATGGGGGATAGAGTCATCCCTGTGATGCTCTAACAACTCTTTGCAGACTTAGTGCCTTAACTGTTGGGATATGGAGTCTTTTATTAGTCCGAAAAACAAAAACAGAAACAATATTTATAAAACAAAACAAAAAGAGCCGACTGCAGCTCATAGAAAACATTTTTTTAAGAAATGCCCATTTACTGGGCTGTTGAAAACTTCATTGCCTTCCAGATCCTGCAACCTGTAGGTGTTGTTCGAAAATACTTCAAGGATCCTGAAAGGCCTGAACCAGAGGGCATCAAATTTACTATGTTTGCCCTTTTCCTGTCTGGGTGCATCCCATTTGAGCACTAGATCACCCTGCTCAAACTCCTTCTTTTTGCTCTTCCTGTCAAAAGTCTGCTTGATCTTTTGTTGATGATTGTAAGATCTGTCCAGGACCTATTCTCTGATCTGCTGCACTTCCACCATCTGATGAATTGTTCTGAGCACATGGTTAGGTTCTCCTTCAAAGTCCTGGAGGAGATTCGCCACAGGTAAGGCGAGCTGAGTGGGGAAAACGACCTCTATTCCATAAACCAGCTGGAAAGGTGAGATGCCCAACGATTTCTTTGTTGTCACCCGGTCAGCCCAAAGAGCAAATTTGAGCTTTGAGTCCCAAGCTCTTTTATTGTCCTCCAATAGCTTCTTGATAAGCTTGATTAGGCTTTTATTGGAGGACTCTGCCAGTCTGTTTCCCTGAGGATAGTAGGGAGTGGAGTGAATCAGTGAAATCCCAAATTGTTCACAAAACTTGACCAGAGGCTCAGACCGGAATGGGGAAGCATTGTCAGTGAAAATTTTTCTAGGGCAGCCAAATCTAGCTATGATGTCTTCTAGGAAGCTGATGATCACTTTGTGAGAAGTGCTTCTGGTAGGGACAACTTCTATCCATTTAGTGAAGTAGTCAGTTGCTGTCAGAATCCATCTGTGCTGGCCACTTGAGGGAGGATGAATTTCCCCGATGAAGTCCAATCCCCATTGCTCAAAGGGTGCTGAGACAACTACAGGCTTCAAAGGAAGGGATTTGAGCTGTTGCTTCCCTGAGAATTTCTGGCATTTGATGCAAGCTCTAATTTCCCTACAGACATCAGGAAATAAGGTGGGCCAATAATACCCAGCTCGAAGGATCTTGTGAGATGTGTTCTTCCAAAAATGATGACCTCCACAGAGACCACTATGGAAGTCGAATATAACCTTCTGGGCCTGCTGTGGGTCCAGACATCTCAGTAATACCCCCTGGGGGTCTTTCCAATATAAGGTTTGGTCAATGAGGCAATACCTGACCGCTTTAAGATTTAAGGCTCTGGATTTACTTTTCCCCAATCCATCAGGGGGCTTCAATTCTTGCAGAAAATATAGGATATCCTTATACCAGACGCATTCTGCTAGTGGTACAGTACTTTGGGAACCCCTATTGGAAGACTCAGCTTGCTTGTTGATGAAATAGATTCCCAAGGCTCTGCAGTTGGATTCAGCCAACATCTTGGCTAAACCCTGCCCCCTTATTAGCTTGGTGGGCTTGATTTCCAGATCAAATTCTAGGATCTTGGCGATCCATTTTCCTCTTCTTCCGTCTATGTCAGGCTGTATAAGAATGTCCTTCATAGAAGTTGAAGGGACATATGCAATGATTTTTGAGTGTAAGACATAGACCCTGAAAGCTTTGAGAGCTTTCACCAAGGCATAAGCCTTCTTCTCCATGATCTCGTACCGAAGCTCTGCATCTCTCAGTGCCTTGCTAAAGAAGGAAATAGGCTGCTCCTGCCCTTGACCATTTTTCTGCAACAGAACTGCAGCTACTGTATCACAGGAAGCAAAAGAAAATATCAGAAAGTCTTTGGAATAATCGGGACTGACTAGCACAGGTGCTTCAGTCAATGCCTTCTTTATTTGGACAAAAAACTCTCTGGATTCAAAAGTCCATTTTACTTCATGCCCCTTCTTGAGCATGGCTGTGATGTGTTTCACCAACTTAGCAAAATTTGAAACAAATCTCCTCAGAAAATTAATCCTTCCCAGAAATGATTGGACCTCTTTCTTGGATCTGGGAAGCGGTAGGGCCTGAAGTGCTTCTACCCTGTCAGGGTCAATCCTCACCCCCTCTGCTGACACTATGTGGCCTAACTTCCCTTCTTGCATAGAAAATAACGATTTCTTGGGATTCAGGGAAAGGCCAAACCTGCGACACTTCGGGAAAACTATCTTCAAGTGGCAGCGGTGTTCTTTGTCAGTCTTGGAGAAGACTGTTATGTCATCTAAGTAAATCACCATGAAATTGTCTTTCTCCCCGATGAAGGCTATGTCTATGGCTCGCTGAAATTTTGCTCCTGCATTCATCAGTCCGAAAGGCATCTTGGCATACATGAATGTGCCCCAAGGAGTGGTGAAAGATGTCTTTTCTCTGTCCTCAGGCATGACTGATATTTGATTGTAGCCCGAGAAACCATCAATCATGGATATTATGGAAGCACCAGTGACCTTCTGCAATATGTGTTCCTTGTTGGGCAGGGGATAATTGTCCTTCCTAGAACTCCTGTTTAGGTTCCTGAAATCGACACAGAGTCTAATTTCTCCACTCTTCTTCCTCACTGGGACCAAATTGGCCACCCAGTCAGAATATCTCAAGGGGACAATGATTTGGGCGTCCAACAACTTCTTCACCTCTCTCTCCATGACAGGTAGCAGCATGGGATTTATCCGTCTCATCTTCTGCTTGAATGGCCTAGCCTCTTCTTTCAATGGGATCTTGTGCTCGATGACTGGCGTGTCGTATGTCTTGAGGTCTTCGTAAGTCCACGCGAACACATCAGCAAATTCCTTCAGTAGCTTAGTATATCCGATCCTTTGCTCCTTGGTCAGACTCTTTGACAGTTTGACCATCTTGGGCTCCTCTGGTGTGCCTATGTTGCAATCAGCTGTATCAACATCATCACTAGAAACTCTCCCCTTTACTGCCACATCATTTCCATCAAACAACCTTTCTAGCAGGATGAGTCATTTTGGAATGTGATTGCTCGGAAGTTGTATAATCTGATGGTTAGCAATTTTATTCATCAACTCCCCAGGGTGATGATCAGGTTCTCTCTCAATGTCAGGGTCCTCATCTATGTGCAATGCAGAAAAGTTATCAACGGATTGAAGAAACTTTTCGATCTCTTGATCATCCTCAAATACCTTCCAATGCTTGACATTGTCTGGTACAGAGGGTCTGTATTTTATTTCAATATCGGACCTGATAGTGGGCAGCTCAGGAACTTCAAGCAGACTAGCTATGAAAGATAAACAGTCGGCTGGGGAATTTTATTCCCTTGGAATGAAAGAGATGTTAAAAGCCAGGAAGAAATTATTCACAAGGTCCCATACCTCGTTCCTGTAGTTCCTGAGTCGAGGATGCTTGGTCTGATAAACGTTTTTTACCTGCTGGACAATCAACTCTGCATCCCCGAACACAGCTATCTCCCTAATTTCCATTTCTTTCGCAGCTCTCAATCCCAGAACCAGAGCTTCATACTCTGCCACATTGTTAGTGACTTCAAATTCCATCCTGTATGACAGAGATATGGTCTCATGACAAGGGGACACGAACACTATCCTGGCACCTGCACCCATACTAGAGGAAGCTCCATCAAAGAACATCTTCCAAACGGAGGTGATTGGAGGGGGTGCCTCCTGATTGAGAACAGGCTGCTTTCTGATCTGTAAAGGGGGGCCGGGAGTCTCAGTGAGCTGCAGTAAACTGGAGCCTAAATCAGTTTCCAAGGCATAGATGGGATGATTAGTGGGGTTTGCTTCATCACTGACAATGTAGGCTAGCTGGGCTTCTCTGTATAATCTCCTATGTTCCCCTCCAAACACTGGAATGGTGGCATATGTAAGATCCATCTGCAGGGTTCCCCCCAGTATCTTAATCCAAGATCTTGACAACAACATGCAAAACTTGGGGGGGACGTCAACTACCAAAATATCCATGACCATCCTCTTCATGGGTAGCTGAAACAAAGAGACTACCAGGTCTTTGATGACTCCCAAACATTGTACCCTCCTGGAGTCAAAGGAATAGAGGTCATGATAGGCTCTGGTGACTTCTAATCCTAGCTCTTCCATGACGGCTTTAGGAATGAGGTTGTGGGAGGCCCCTGAATCCATCAAGCAATTGTGTAGCACTTTTTCATGTATGTTCAGGGAGGTGTAGAAGGGAGGGGATGAATCATCTCTGTCTTCAACCATGGGACCTAGGACAACTGCAGGCCTTTCATCATGGAGGTTTATGAAGTCTGTGGAAGGGCTTGAGGCTTCAGATTTCAACAGGTCAGAGAAGCATTTTTTGAATTCCCCATGTTTAATTAACTCAGTGAGGGGCACAGGAATTCTGATCTTTTGAATCTCATGCTCGAAATTAAAAGAGGATGTAAGCTTTGGATTTTCTCTAATTTCAGGAACATGACTTTGGACAATGGGAGAGAGGGGTTGGGCCTTCTTACCTCTATGACTATCTGCTACTTCATCAGTAGGATTTTCTTCTCTAGCGGATGGTTCTAGGACATCAGGTGCTGCTACCCTTTTGTCTGATCTCAAGTTATACCTGTCCCGACCTCCACTAGCTTTGTCTCCCTTGCTCAATTCATTTAGCTGACTGTTCATGAGAGACTCCTCGTATGCTGACTGAGTCAGTTGAGGGAAAGGAGGAGTGACTTCTATAGAGTGGATTTTAGGCTCAGGCTCATCTGTTTCCCCTTCTTGTTCCTCAGTCACAAAATTGTTCTGAAAGGGAGCCTGAATTCTTTGGTCGTCTCTGTCTCTTTCCTTCTCTCTGTGCATAGTTGGAGGAGCGAAATTATTTGGCCTTCTAAAACCTCCTTTATTTTCGATGTTCTGAGGGCCCTTGTACACTTGCTTCCTTTCCACCTTCAATATTTCCACCTCTTCTTTAAGGAGGTTCATAACTTGGGTCAGCTCATTTACTTGAGAGTGGGGCAATGAGGGGCCAGAAGTTGAGGCTTCCGATTTTTCCTTTCTTCTGTCTGTGTCGGCCTGGTTTCTCAGTCTGTCGGCTACCAATATGTTGGATTCCACTTCTATAGCTGCATCTTGCATCTGAGCTAAAGAGGTGGCTCTTCTTTCTCTTAACACGAGACAAAAATCAGGGTCAAATGTGCCAGCGTAGGAAATTTGGGCAGAGGCCTCTGAGGGTTTAATCTCTGCAGGAATTTTGTTGTACATCTTATTAAATCTTTTGGAGAAGTCTGAGACAGATTCTCCTTCCATATTCTTCAGAGACCCAAACTCTGTCATGTAATACATATAATCTTTTATGTCTCCCCACTGCCTCAGGAAAACGTTATCCAAGGCTTCAATGCCAGTAATAGATCCAGGGGCCGGTCCCCGGAACCATTTCCTCACCTCTCCATCCAGGCTCTGGACAAATACTCT
This sequence comes from Picea engelmannii, assembly GCA_009831015.1. NCBI lineage: Eukaryota > Viridiplantae > Streptophyta > Pinopsida > Pinales > Pinaceae > Picea > Picea engelmannii. The sequence goes on from ML807850.1 coordinate 93,639, forward strand.
CATCTAGACATCTTCACTCTCGATATTCAAGTTGTCTGCATAGCTGTAAAAGGCGGCTAGGTGCTCTTCAACAGTTATATCTCCCTCCCCATTGAACTTGGGCATGTATTTCAAGTAGTCTCCAGCAGGGAGGGGGTTCATAGGCTGGGGTAAAGTCAAAGGAGCATATCTGGCAGCCACTATGGCATACATTCTGTTCGGAGGGGGATTAACACTAGCCATAGGGATGTTAGGTAGAGGAGAACTCGGAGGAGAAGGAGTATGGACAGGAGACATAGGAAAAGAGGTCCTCGAAGGGGACGATGGGAAAAACAGAGAGAGGTCTAAGGGACCCGAATGTGTAGATGTTTCTCTCTGTGCAGCAGTAGTAAGAAAAGGAGAAGTAGTGAAATCTTCTGAGGTCCGAGGACTATGTGGAGGCGCAGCTTCCAGGGAAGGGGGAGTGACAAGGATCTCTCCCTCTGATACTAGACCAGGAGGAGAAAACTCAGCAGGAACACTCCCGAAATTGAGGAAACGGGAAACCTCAGAGGAAGGACGACTAGGAAGCTGAGAATAAGACAATGGAGTTCTCACAGAAGGGGAAGGCTCATTACCTATTTCGACGATGGACACCTCTTTCACAGAGCTCTTTCCCTTTCTGCGCACCGCTTCCGAGTCAACTTCTGGTGTAGCTAAAGGCAGGTGTGGATTAGACCTCGTGTGTCTGCCTCTCGAAGCCACAGTTGATAGAATAGGTTCTCCCCAGCGGAGTCATCACAATGGAGTCGTCAGGTGCGTAGTAGAAATCTTCAAGTTCTGATATCTGATGCACCTTCATAATCAATCTAATCTTGGTCATTCAATCCCAGGGAATATATTCAACATCGTCCCCGGCAACGACACCAGAAATGTTAGTGTCAGAAGTCACTCCTGGATTGCTTGCAGGAGCAGAGCCCAACGCCCATCAGTTTAATGTCACGATTTGTTTGAAAGGGGTGATCGGATGGAAGCAAACTCGGAACAGTCGTCTCAACTTCAGAAACTGGGCCAGGCATGCGCAAACAAGTGAGGTCTTGATAAACTCCAAACAGTGAGTTGTAATAAGGGTGAGTAGACGGAAGACTTCATGAGAAGGGTGCGAGGATTTGCTATAGGCCTCAAGCTTCTAATAGACAATGAGAGTAGGCATCTGAAAACAAGATCTTCTTACTTCCAAATGTGGGAGACCAGAGAAATAACAATGCAACAATAAATCATTTACCATAACATAACTGTGTAAATTCATGCGAATCATTCGATCATGAACTCTCTAGTATAAGATGAAAAAAGAGATGGAAAAGGGAAACTGTTTGTTATAAACCAAGAAGTCTCAAACACAGACACATAACCAGGAATCCAGAATGGTCATGAAAAATTTACAGTCGGGAGCTTAGCTTTACCATCGATAGATACAAAAATGGCTAAAATGCCTTCATATACTCAAACTAACAACAACAACAAGATCGAGACGTAGCATTGAAATCTTTACGTCTGCATGGCTTCTAACAACACGGAGCTGCAATCTTTGAACGGTTGTGCAACTTATGGCAGACGCGATCGATCTCCTGAAAGTTTATTTGGCAAATCGATGTGCCTTTAATTCAATGCAGGACTTCCCATTATGGCGGAGACGATGTCTAACCACCACCAACCACTTCAATAACTGCTTCTTGGGATTGAAAACGACCTGGCCAACTCAGCATTTTGGGACATGGAAAACTCCTCGTGCTGCCACCTGGAATAACCGAATATCTTGAAGGACGGGTATGGAGGCCAACACGGGAAGTGGGGTAAGGCTACGGAATGACGAGGCCACAACTGCAAGGATGAAGCAAGAACGATGAGAGGCGATCAGAGGCAGCGGGAGAATAGACATGGAAGTCTTAATGTAGGGAGAAGCTGACATGAAGGGAAATGGATATGTGGCAGGTGGTAAATGGATGATGAGACAAGGAAAAGGCCATATGGAAGCATGAGAGAGGGGTGAATGGTGACACATGGCGACAAGGGAAAGGCGTACAGGGAGATGTCATGACGAAAAAAAGGGCCCACACGGGTTAAAGACAAGGCAACTGAGAAGGTCGGGGCTGCACCTGAGCCGTTGATTTGGGCTCCTCGATCGTGGCCATCGGAAAACTGTATCCATGATTTCGGACCGCCCCCTCCGCTTAAAGGTAGAAAGGTGGGGGGGTTCCGGAATTGCTTTCATTGTCGTTGATCCGGATTCGCTAATCTGGGCCATCGGAGAGGTGCACCCCCGATTCCGGACCCCCCCCGCTTAAAGGTAGAAAGGCAAGGGGGGTCCGGAATCCAATATGCACTGTCGATCTGGGTGCGCAAATCTGGACCGCCCGGACCTGCTCGTGACTTACCCTGGGCGCATTATCATCCGAAACTCTGGACAAGTGGATTTTAACCCATTCTTTAGCGTTCTACCCCCCCTTTACAAGAAATATCGCTAACAATACCCTACACCACGAGCTAGAAATAACCTCTACAAATATTGAAGTGCATAAATCCAAGGGTTTCATGCCCCTACATTCCCTTCAAGTACTACCTATTATTATGCACCATAAATGGCATGTTCACATATGCCCTTCAAGTATTACTTTTAAATTGTGGGGGATGATGTCATGGTTGGGACTTAACTAACCCTGTAACATGGCCTCGTATGTGATTGAATCTATGGCATACCCTTACATCAATATGTAAACTCTAAGGAAAAACATAGGACATATGTTTTTTAACCTATTTAATGGAAGTGAGGATAATAGGAAGGAATAAACAACCTATACCTCATCTCCCTGATAGTAATCATCATGTCGCAACTATTCATACAACCCCTTGCTAATGTTTAAGCTTATTTGGAAAATGTTTCCCTATCTTTGCACACATCTAGAGACAAACATATCAAAGAGAACTATCTAATATTCATGAATGAACAATAATACATTTCATATACAAGTCAATTATACATAACCCGGCCCCATATTTGGTCTTCATACTTTGATTCATTTTAGAGACCATATGCACCTGTGATTATTTCTGTCACACTTGAAAGACTATTAATAGCATCATATAACATCACATATTTCATCATGTAACCATGTGTTCATGTTTTCTATTGGATAGAATCACGAAATTATCAAACCATAAAAGATATATGTACACATTAAGAAATAATAAAATCTTATAAAATCAAAATTCTAGATCACATCATCCATAGATGTATCTATCAAGCAACTGGGTCATTCTTGTAACCAAAATTCCCTCAATAATAACAACATATAACTAAATTAAATTCAAAGAAAAAGATTGCACTACAAAGAAGCTTAAGCTAGTCTCTCTTTCAACCATGGAATCCAAATACTGTGGTGCAGTGTTGATGAAACTAAAATGACCTTCAATAGAAAGGGGTACTCCTCCATATGATGTCCCAATTAGACTTCACATTGTTTGTATTAGGAGACCCATGTGGATTCCTTCCCGAATGTCATTACTAGGGGGTGAAGGTATGTGAGTGGTTTAATGTGAAGGGATGCAAACGAAACCTAAGATAATTGTTGAAAATGAAACATATTCTATCCTATCCTATCTAGGAGTACTAAAGTTAACAAATGAACACACCCAATCATTAATAATCCTTGCATAAATATTTCATTCAGATGGTTGTAAAAAGGGACAAAGATTAATAACATATACATATGAAGGCATAATCATATAAGTATTAACTATTACTATGTACACATAAATCTGCTCATCATCTCAGAATGATTTATTAAAAGAGAAAACTGGTAACTACAAAGGATATCTATTCAAAATAGAAAAGTCTAGTTATGAAAAAGACAACTCTTGCAATGCTTCAGAACAACCAAAATTTTACTTGAATAATTTCACAGTAAAAGACTACAAGGAAGCACGACAATTTATCTCTATCAAAATGGCCCTAAGGGCTTCTCAATATTATCTTCAGAAAAATTAGTTTCTCCAAAATTACAAAGTTGAAGAGCCTTTTAAAAATGGTTATCTTGTGGTTTATATAACTTCCCTAGGTAATTTCTCCTTGTGACTTCTTGCATTCCTCAAGTAGCGGTTACAAAAAAAAAACTCTTCACTATCTTAATTCCATTTTTAAATGATGCAATCAACAAATTAAATCATGATATTTGAAAATTCAAATTTTAATCTTTTCTCTTCCCTTTGTCATTGTATTTAATGTAGATTGTTCATGCTTCATGATAACCTTAAATGGAAATAATCATTTTCTATAGCAAGGAATCTAGGGAAACCTCATGAGATATTGAGTGTTGAGAGAGAGTAACCATGTCCCTTGTGAGATTTACCATGAAATATTTTATCGTATTTTGAGTTCGTGGAGGTATCATGAGGTGGTAATCCATTTCTACACTAGATATTCTAAGTAGTTTCTTGGAATCTCTCTCCATTGCTTACATATTTTCCTCGAGATTTGTGAAAACATATTCATCCAACTTTAGCTAGCCTAAATATTCAATTCAAGGAAAATGGCCCTTAAAATATAGTGTAAAGGAAACTTTATGGAGCTTGGTGCATGTTGCAACGAAAGATTTCAACTCATTTTCTAGCTTCTTGTCTGCCTGTTGACAATTATCTAGGGAAACATAATTTAGATTGCATTCCCAATTGGTCATCTAGGGAAAATATTCTGGAGCATTTAGGTTGTTAGATTCCCATTAATTTATTTTTTCTATACCATCCCTGATATCAATGAATTCTCTATTCTTAGCTTGGAATTTGTCTAATTGCTCCTTGATTTGATTGGTTTTTGTCTAGAATATTTGTAGTCATGCATATATGTCCTTGGCCAGATTGTGAATTTTGTATCTTACAAATTCACCACACTTTCTGAACTCATAGATGCTTGTTCGATCACCTTTGTAAAACTACAAATCTTCCTCTAGTGTCCTTATCATTTCTTTAGCCTCTTCCAATTCTTGCAATACATTCTTCAAATTTTGTTCATAGTATTGATTGAAGGATACACTAGTCGAAGCTATGGCTACAAGATCATATCATATGTTCTCAACCACTTTTGTCTCAGTCATGATTGATATAAGGGCTATCCCAATTACTAGTAATTTCTTCACCTTTTGTTGCGAAATTATACCTGGGTATTTATCGAATTTGAAAGAGCTTTGTTGTACTACCTTTCTATCTTTTGAAGGCATGAAAGTTACCAACCCCAACTCACCAAGAGGGAAGCATCCTCTAGTGAAAATAATGTTTGTACATACCCTAAGACATCTTTATCGATAGGATCTTGGGCTTGTTCCTCCTCTTGATTCCTTTTCATTCCCGCCTCTTCCTTGTTTCATTGTTGCTTCCACTACTACTTCTTTTTTGCTTCTCCTTTCTATGTTTTACGCTCAAATTCTTCTTCTTTCGTTTTCTCTTTCTCCTCTTTTTTTGTTGCTTCAACAACTTCTATTTCTTTTCTCTTTCTCTCCTCTTCCTCCCACTATTTATTCTTTTGATTTTATTCTTTTCTTTTTTGTTTTATTTCTTCTTTTGCCACTTCCTCTTCTATATTATTTTTCTCTACTTCAACTTTTAACCAAATTTCCTCTTCCTTCCTCTTTTCTTGCACTTCTATAGCTCTTTTTATTCCCTCTATTCTTCCCTTGTGTTGAGAGTTTCTTCCTATTCTAATGACTACATCATCATAAGTTATATCTCTCCAATGGATTTATTCTTCCTCCTAGGTTTCTAACTCATAACTCCATCTATACTTGCAGTAATAGTAGTGCATACCGATGACTCTTGAGGGGTCATGTTTGCAGAATATTTCCTCTCCAAAGTGGAATGAAGCCAAGGTGTTAACCTATGCCTAGGATTCTTTGATTTATTTGAATGAGTATGAACCTATCTAGAGCAATAGAGGTGGCCATATTTCTTTCTTTCCTCTGCACACACATGCACCTACTCCATGTATCATTGTCTGATAAGAGAATTCCTACAAAACCATCCTTTTCAGGACAAATTTAGGAAGAATATGAGGGGATTTCATGGTTTTGTAAACCATGATGTAAGTTTTGTACTTGAGAAGGTATCAATCACCCACTCTCCCTATAATGGCCATATCTTTGTTAGTCATACATGGTGTCAATGAGTGAAATAAGAGTTAGTACAAGGGAATTAGAAACTCTTCACAAATTTTCTCGTACTCGAATCAATAGTTATGCTCCCATAGAACTTTGTAGTAGATATGAATTGGAGGATAATTCAACTTCCATGCCCAAACCATCCTTGGGTATGCGTGGATCACACACATCATGTCTAGCAATGTCATATCCTCATTTTTGGATTCCCTTGTTAGTCATTGGAATGACTTTTGTGGCTTGTTAGTGAAGAAAAAGGGAGTTAATAGGGGTTATTTAAAGTCACTTATTTAGGAGATGTTATTTATTTAAAATGAAATTATATTAATAAGTTACTTATCTATTATTTTAATCCTAAAGTGAAATAAACATGGGGATAAGGGTCATATTTGATTTAGTCAAAAAGGATATAAGGGTTACATTTGATTTCATCAGAAAGGGAAAGTTCTAGAAGGCATGGAAAAGGGATAAAAGGATGGGTAGAGCCTCACTTTGGATTATGAATTAATCTCTCATTTTGGAAGTTCTCTTGGAACCATTGTTTTGTTACGGTTTAGAAAAACCCTTCCACTATTGGTTTTGTTTTGGTGTTGCAATATCCACCCTAGCTAGACAAGAGATGAATCCACCCAATATTTCCACTGGAGTGTGGAAAAGAGGGGAATTCATCCAGGATTTCCATTGTAGCTTCAACTTTGTGGTTTGGTTTGTAGCAGGAGGAAGATTGGTTTGCGTAGAATATTGTATGGAAATTTCCAGAGGAGGTTGATCCTAGTTTTTTGCAAGTGCGATAGAGGGTTCTAGGAAATCCATACCAGGAGTCAGCCCCGCGGGTTGAGCATAGGGTGTCCCATGAGGCCCCTCTGGTTGTCCAACATCATCACATGAGGCCTCGTGTCTTTTTAGTCCTGTCCCAAGAGGACCTTCGTGATATGACATCAAATTTCTTTGGTATGGGTGACCACAGTATTATAGGAGGTGTTTGAGGATCAAATCAGTGCCACATCATTGAGGTTTTGATGGTCCAGGAGAGGACACATAAATTCTTGAGGATGTTTTGGCACCATTACTAGGTTTCTTTATTTTTTGTTAGTAGATGTTGCAGCTACCTAGCAACCATTAGATCTAAGTGTTTAGGAGGGATCTAGTAGTTGTTGTTATAGAAAAAACATATCTTTGTATTGTTGTGATTTGGGTTTTCAATCCATAATAAGATGCCATGGTTATCTTCTTTATTCTTTGTGTAATGGGTGCATATAATATGTTTGGAAATATTTTTTTTTTTAACTGTAACGGTTATGATTTTTATTTAATTGAAAAAGGTAGGAGGGGTCTTTTCCTAGGAAGCCCTTGTTACAAAGAAAACAACCAGCATATTCAGCTTATGAGTTACAACCTTTTCAAGGAATTTGATAGAAGTTTTCACCATTGACAAATATCTTCCCTTTCGTGAGAGAGCATCCTTTGTTTTCCATTTGATCCGCTTCGCCATTCAGGTTTCTTAGAATATGGTAGATCTTGTAGGAGGTGAAATCTTGAAGGACTCTTTTCAATCTGCCCAGAATTTTATTGAGACTAGCATTGTTGAAGAGGTCCTCCGTGTTTAAATTCTTTATAAGAATCTCTGAGTCTCCAAAAACTTGGAGGTGTTTATCTCCCTTTTCTCTTGCTATTAGACAAGCTTTGAGGAGGCCAAGAATCTCTGCCTGATTGTTGGTCTTCTGGCCTAGACCCCAGTAGAAGCTATCTCTTAAGATCCCTTCTGAAGAGTAAATGACCCCTCCAGCACCAGTGATCCCGGGGTTTCCTTTGGAGGCCCCGTCGAAGAAGATTGTGGTTAGATTTTTGGATCTCCACCAGAATATGAAACTGTCCTCGAGTTCTCTTATTCTCCACTCCGGATTTGCTGTTTGAGGCATGAGGAGAAGCTTGCGGGACAATGGCTCAAGCGGGCTAAGCCATCTCCTTTCTTCAGGACGAAGCAAAGGATCTTCATTGTAGAACTGTTGTTGGGCTACTTCCAAGAGGAATGCTTTGGCTTTGACTGCAACCTGAAGTGGGGAGATTCTATTTCCGTTAAAAATTTGATCATTGCGGGCTAGCCATATTTGCCAACAAACGAATTTGGGGACTGTTGTCCAAATTTTTCGCCAGAATGATTTGGTGGGGATGCCATGAGGATAGAATTTGATCCAAGAGACGAACAATTCTGCAACAGTGCTCTGAGGGAAAGATAGAATCTACAGGTCCAATAGGGAGAGCCTCCATGCTTCCTTGGCAAAATTACACTCCAGAAATAAGTGTTGGGCTATTTCAGTGTTGCTTCTGCATAGCTCGCATCGATGAGGTCCTGCAATATTCCTCTTCTCTAAATTGTCTCCTGTAAGTAGTTTATTATGCACCAGCGTCCAGAAAAAGAAATTTACTTTGGGAAGAGCTAGATTGTCCCAGACTAGCTTCCAGAAGGCAGGAGAGTGGTTGTTGTCCTTTGTATTCTGAAGTGCTTTGTATCCTGCTGCTATGGTGTAGATGCCTGACAGTCCCCAAGCCCAACTATCTCTCATATAGCGGTTTTCAGGAGTGGCGCCTTCCAACAGTTCAGCAAGGAGATTTTTTTGGAGCGTTAGCCGATCTGGAATGCCGTTGAGATCCCAACCAGCCCATTCTCCCCGGCAATCCCAGATTGAGAGATCGTACAGTCTATTTTTGGCTGCGCGTGATAGCCATTCTCTGATGTTGGCTATGTATTCATTCCCCTCCAATGGATCGCTCCCCATTATTCTGTCCTTCCACATGTGAGTTTGATTGCCATTGCCTGACACTCTGTATAGGGATTTATTGAAAAAAGTGTTACTTTTACAACAAAGTTTCCATACTTCCGTGCTGTTGGCAGAGGAATCGAAGTGCAGGTTTCTGTAGGATGAATTTTGGGCATATTTAGACAGTAAAGTGTTGCTAGTCGGGTGATCAGGCTCGTGGGCCATTTTCCAGAGTAATTTTCCACCCATCGCCAGATTTACAAGGGCAGGATCTCGAATTTGGAGGCCCCCCTCTGCTATCGGCCATCTAACCAGGTCCCAGTTTGCTAAATGCATCTTTCTTTCATTTCCTTTCCCACCTTGCCATAAAAAATCTCAAATTAATTTAGAGATCTGTTCCATGACGTTTTTGGGGGCCAGTAAAAATGCAGATTGGTAGATTGGGAGCGCGGCCAACTGAGACTTGATTAAGGTGACTTTTCCTGCTTTGGTTAACCAATAGACACCAAAGGTTGTGATCTTAGTTTTGATTTTTCAAATGATATCTGACCAAAGCGATCTTCTATTGACTCCATTTGTAATAGGGAGGCCGAGGTATTTAATCTGATCCCAGCTGGCATGCCTTCTGAATCCCAGGATATTCATGATGCTATTGAGTTCTTGTTGGACTGTATTCCAACTATATATTTCACTCTTTCTCTCATTGATAAGAGCGCCTGAGACTCTATAGTATATTTTTAGGACCAAATCAAAGGCTTTGGCAATTCTGGTGGGCGCACCTTCGAGGAGTAGTGAGTCATCTGCGAAGAGAGCATGGTTCAGGGGAGGCATCTGAGGAGGATTTTAGGCCAGGGAGCGAGCCAACAAATATTTCAGCTGAGAGTTTTCTACTGAGCGTATATTCCATTAAGATATACAGGAAGGGAGAGAGGGGACAACCCTGCCTGATGCCCCTCCGGGCTTGGAAGAATTTAGAGGGCCGACCATTGACAAGGGGGGCGATCCAAGGGTTATCAATGCAGGCCTTTATTAGCTGGACAAAATGGAGTGAGAAGCCAAAGGAGAGGAGAACCTTGATGAGAAAAGAACGATTGACTCTATCAAACGCGTTTTCCATATCTAATTTAATCAACATACCTTTCTCTTTTCGCTTTTTTCTGGAGTGGATTGTCTCCTGGACTTGAATGACATTGTCGAGTATGTGTCTGGCTTCCACGAAGCCACCTTGGGGGCTAGAGATCAGCCTCTTGAGCAGAGGCTTGATCCTGCTTGCTAACAATTTGGCCATAATTTTATAGGATGCATTACAAAGTGATATGCGTCTGAATCTGGCGAAAGTTTCTGTATTGGAATCTTTGGGAATTAGTGCTAAATAAGTGGAGTTGGTTCCTCCACTGATCTTGGCTTTTCTCATAAACCCCTTTATCATTTTTTGAAGATCTCTTTTTATGATGTTCCAATAGACTTTGTAAAAATGTATCGTGAATCCATCTGGGCCTGGTGCCTTGTCTGATTCCATGGACCAGATAACTTTGATAATTTCCTCCTTTGTTACCTCGCTGATGAGGGCAACGTTGTCATCAGGTTTGATTAGGTGAGGGATATTCAATAGGAATTCTGTGATTTCTCCTTCGGAGGCCTGAGTTCCCTCACTAAAAAGGTTTCTAAAGTGACTATCCGCTGCATATTTGACTTGAGTGAAGCCTTTGTTGACCTGGCCCTCTGTTGTCTTTATTTCTGAGATGTGGTTCCTGGACAACCGGGCTCTATATTGTCTGTGGAAGAAGGAGGTGTTCCGATCCCCTTCTTTTAGCCACAGACTCCTGGATTTGATTCTCCAGTATTCTTCTTATTTTCGGAAGGCTCGATATGCTGAGGATTGGGCTTTTATTTCTTGTTCCAAGAGATCCGTTGTAATCTCTTTGTTTTCCATTTCTGTTTACAGGGTCTCCAAAGTGTCCACTGCTTCTTTCCTTGTGCTGGTTGGAGTAGGGGTTGGTTTCTTTATCCACTCCTTTAGGGCTTGTTTTGTAGCCTTCATTTTTTTCTCCCACACAAAACTTGAGGATCCTGAAAATGGTTTGGCCCAGTCTTCTTTTACAGTATCGAAAAATCCTTCTCTCTCTGTCCATAAGGGGCTGAACCGGAAAGGTAGGGGTCCTAGATATTCTTCATCTTCGAGGAGAAGCTGGATCGGCTTGTGATCAGAGGTCAACTTGGGTAAAATTTTTGTTTTGATTATCTTTTTATCCATAATAAGGGAGCCCTGAACCAGAAAACGATCCAAACGTGCAGATATATGCTCCGTCCCAGATCTGTTGTTGGACCAAGTGAAGCGGCCGCGAATGGGACTGAAGTCTAATAGATCCCATTGCTGCAATAGTTCTTCCACATAGGTCAGCATCGGATCTCTACTGTTGGAACCACCTCTTTTCTTTTTTGATTTCAGAACTATATTAAGATCACCTGCTAGGATAATGTTACTTGGGGTGTGCTGCTCTAAAAAAGTTGAGAGAGAGGCCCAAAATTCTCGTTTTTCAGAGTAAGTGACAGGGACATAGAGGTTAAATAGAGAGATAGTCAGCTTACTTTCACAATGAGTCAGTTCTGTGAAGATCCAATGCTGAGTTTCATGAGATTTGTTGAGCATAAATGAGTCTTCTGTCCAAAGAGTTGCCAGCCCTCTAGAAGAGCCCCTTGAACTTACTGCTTTGCCTGCACTTTTCTTCCACTTTGACTTGCTGATATCTAGAAGCACTCGGCCTTCTATCTTCGTCTCTTGGAGCAAGAGGATGTCTGAAGGTTCTATTTTCTGGAGGTCCATGACTGCTTCAGCTTTGGAGGCGTTCCCTAGTCCTCTGCAATTCCAAGAGGTGAGCTTCATAATTTACTTATGAGGGGGAGAAGGGCCTCCCTTTGTAGGCCTTGATCTGGTGTTTCTTCCGATGGACATTTCTATGGTGGGCTGACTTCCTTGAAGTTTGATTCTCTCTGCCTCCTCTTCCCTTAATTATTTGCGAGATTTCCTACCTGCTCTTTTGGAAGGGTGCTCAAAGGCTTCATCCTCTGAAGAGCTCGAACTATCCACTAGTTTTTTCCTTGTTACTTCAGCATAAGATGGGTTGGAGGGGCTGCCTTGTGGGGCCTCTATCTGTATAGCTTTTCCCCCTTCTTTTTTGGGTGGAGGGGCTTTTGTATGTGCCTGGTTTTCCTGTGTCGAATCAGATGCGTTGGTCTGAGTTTTTTCTGATTCCTTCGGGGTTGCATCCTTTTCTTGGTTGTTCTTGGAACTTCCTGGAGCTCCAGAGGTATGCATTTTACCTTTTCCCCTTTTTTGATGGGCGTTCTTTTGAACTAATGTCCACTGATCCTCATTTTTATTGTCTACTTTCTCCTCTGCTTTTTTCTTGCATTGCTTTGCAAAGTGACTATGACCATGGCAGTGTCTTCATTTGAAAGGAAGCTGTTCGTAATCCAGTTCCTGGATGTGTGTCCATCCAGCGACTGTGAGCTTGATTGCTTCTGGCAAAACCTCTTTTAGGTCAACTTCTACACAGATTCAGGCGCATGAGTACTGGTCTTTCCTTGCTGCTTGATCTATGTATTTTCCAAGCGCATTACCAATGATCTGGAAGGTTTTTTGGTTCCAGCAGTGGAGTGGAAAATGAGGAAGTCACACCCACACCGGGACAGCGGAAGGGACATCCTGAGAGGGATCAAAGTCAGGAGACCATTTGTTTAGGTACATGCCTTGTGGTCCCATGAAATATGGACCATTTCTAAAGACTAGGCTTCTGTCATTCTGGTTTTCAAAGAAAAATACGAAGAACCCCTTGCCCACAAAATAGCTCTTGACCCCATCTTTTATCAATGGTGTCCAGTTTCTTTGTGTCCAGTCCTCTACTGATTTTGGTGATGTCCAGAGGCCCGTGAACTGGCCTATTAACCCTCTCTCGGAGAGATTTAGAGCAACTTTGCATGTTTCTTCTTCTGGAAGTGCTACCGTGGGGATCGAATCTAATTTCTTGAAAAACTTTTGTTGATTAGCCGAGGGGGGGCGCTTCGAATTTGCAGCAATTAATGCTTTGAAAGTCGAGATCTCCGGAGGTGGGATGAGAGGAGGGGCAGAGCCCCCATTGGGTTCCATGGGAGAACCTCTGCTGGAACTCTACATACGCGGGCCTGTGTAGGCTGGCTCCCAATAGCCCAAGCTCTCCGAACTGACAGGCTGTCAGGTCTTCTACTGGGAGAGAAACATAGAAGGTGCTGGCCTGCGGCCAGGGGCGTAGTGCGGTGGCTAGGATTTAGTTCCCTCCTCCTCATATGGAGGGAAGCTCTAGCGGGATTCAGCCTAACTGTCTCCAGGGAGGAGCTTCAACTTTCTTTTGAAGCCCCAGCGGAAAAAACCTTGCATGAGTCTACCACGAACCGTGCTCTTCCGCTCGGCTTCACTCGCTCCAGGTTCCGTTCCAGCAAGTATAATATGTTTGGAAATATTCATAACCTTGAGACCAAGGATAATTTTAGGGGCTAAATTTTTTTCATGGGCTAATTTTCCATGGTTTTTCCAAAAATGAGATTCACTATTTTAAAAATGATTCACCCAAATTCTATAGGATAAAATTATTTTACCTTAAAAATTGCCAAAATTTTATAAAAACTATATAAAATCCTTAGAAATTTGAATATTTTTACAAAAATATCACCAATCATTTATAGTTGGCGTATGAAGGATTAGTAAGACTCACCAAGGTTTCTACATTTTAAAATAAATTTCCATCCTTAAAATCATCCCTGCTTGAGACATATGAAAATTGTTGTAAGAACATTCTAGCAACCCTAATATAAAGTGTTCAACAAAATTACACAAAGAGAAACAATAATTTGGATAGAAAACATAATATTTCCACCCATCTTAGTTGGGGACATTAAAATAAAATAAGATGACATGTGGAAACTAGGAAACTTTCTTGGAGCTATGTGTTTGGAAACAACAAGTGATTGTTTTAGCATGAAGGATCAAATTTCTTCCCAGTTTAATGACGACCCTAAGGATGTAATATAATAAATCAGGGGAACCCAAGATATTTTGAATTATGTGTGTATGGTTTCCCATAGAGCCTACACAACATTGCCACTACATATTGACACAATATCCCTAGATAATTTGTAGGATACTTGTTTGAAGTCCTGATTTTGAAATGTTTTCCAGGCTTGTACTAGTCCTTTAAGAGGTCCATAGGACTATGAGTAAAATCCTTCACCAAATCACCATCCAAGATGTTTTATCCCTCTACTAAATAATAAAATACAATGATCGTAAAAGGTTAGAAAGAACAAACTGGATGGACTTTTCCATAGACTGTATATCTAGTTTCCAAATCAACATGATTTACTATCCATGAGATATCTTATGCACAAGGGGGAACTATTGCATGAGCTACCATCTTATATAGCTTAGATTTCTTGATGACCCTGTATACCTAAATATCAATATCTTGTTCTAGAATTTAGGGGAAGGTTTAGTTATTAGACATTTGGTAGATCTCCCCCATTTGAATGTGGTCTCTTTATTGATGAGGCACTTAGTATCATCATAGACCACCCTCGGTGTATCAATATATTCTTCCTCTTTATCCTTGAACATGGGAACCTCTTCAATGGGAGTATTCTATGGGTTTTAGGATCATTTTCTAGGTGGAGACATGACTAGACCTTCTAGTAACAAGTTAAATCACAATAGAAAAATTTTGACATTAGTTCAAGAGAAATCAAATAACAAGAATAAAAAAAGTGATGTATCTCTTGTATTTCATGTAGAATAGATATTTGTGAGATGAGGGATAATTCGATTGGAGTTATTTGTTTAAATAAGACTCTATATTAGAGGTTTGTAGTTTTTTTGGGGGGGAATCATCATGAATATGGTTTCTCCGCCAATAAAGGTTGTATTGGTGGAGGAAACCTATTTTGGTATGATGGTACAACTTTCTCTCTTGTAGGTTTTCCTGGTTCTGCATGCTCTAGTTTCAAAACTCCTTCTTCCACCCTAGTTCTAAGAAAATATTAAAGGAATAAAAGGAGGGGTTATTTTTTATTCAAGTGTTTGAGGGAACAAAGGTTTTAACTATATTACAGGGACATGTGGAGGGAAGACCTGTAGAGGTTTTGAATCTAATGGTGTGGTGCGAGGGAGAGTTCTATTGATTCCGACTAGATGAGCCCGAAACTCATTGACTATGCAAGCATGAAATTGTGGGTGATTTTGATTTTGAAATAGATTCTAAATTTTTTTGGGGAAAGAAATAGAGCATGTGAAGGGATATTCTATTTTCTCATATCTCGCCCCTTTTTTTATTTTTTAAACTTGAAATCAATGTGGAAAGAAATACAAAAGGGTGTAAAGAGGAGGATTATATATACCTTAACGAGAGGTCAGAGTGTTTGAACAACGAGTTATTGAAGCATGAATGTCGTTGTGAGGAGGCTTGGATCTTTCTCTATCAAACCCATGAAATAAAGGTAATTGAATGGGGACAAAACATGGTTAAACAGAGTTTTTATAATGTCTCAATGGAAAATTTAGGAGTGATTTGACCATTTTAATCGAGAGAGAGAGAGAGAGAGAGAGAGAGAGAGAGAGAGAGAGAGAGTCGAACCCATCGATGTATCAATGAACGAGAATCATTTGGTCGTTGGTGCATTGGAAATGGAAGCCTTTATGAGTGCCAACGTATTGTAGGTGGAAGGAAATATATGTGCCAATGTATCAACACTCGAGGTCTATTTTCTTATCGATGCATAAATGGTCAAAAGGGTTTATTTTGTTTTTGTATTGGTGGGGTAATCCTATTTAGGTGTCGGTGCATGAACTTTGGTGTATCAGTGATCCAAGAAAGGTTGGGCGTCGGTGTATCAACACCAAAAAGAATCTGTATCTCCTATTGTTGACCAAAATTTGTTCATATATATTTTCCTGCTCTTGGATTCATAAAATCCTTGATATCAAAATAAGACATTTTTGAAATTTTATAAGTCCATTTTGTATCCCTCAGTCTGAGGTTCACCACAAATTTTTCGGATCATAAATATGTTTTTGTATGCCTAAGTTACTCGAGATCTTGTCTAGAGGTCCGATTTTCAAGAATCTTTCTAAGTATCTCCTCTCCTCTCCTATGTTACAATTATGCCATAGTTAGAATTTATGTTCAACATATCTCTTTCCATACTTAGTCATATTTAAATGTTCGCGGGTTCAAACTCTCATCCTCCATTTTCCATGACCTTCACGTTGCACCCGAATTTATGTGAACTACATCTCGACCATCAACCTTGTCGTGGGTGTTGAGCTCCAAAGTATTTCATTCCTATAGTACACGATTCCGATCGATCGTTCCTCAACAATTAGTCTACTTTTTAATCACAGAATCATTCACCTTTACCTTCCCACCTACAAATTACCCCCAGCCCCTCTCATATCCTTACCCTCTCCTTAAATTTTTTTCAAAGTAATATAGCTCGCAGGTAGGTGGTAACCAGTCATCCCTCAATACCTTACTCACCTCACTCCCCAACCCATCCCCACAACCTAAAAAATACCCCCTTGATTTAAGCTACCTACAATCTTCCCTTCACTTACCCTTCTGCGTAACAACTCAACTTCACGAGCTCATATCTTGAGATCCGGGTGACGGATTTGGGAAACTTTTATATCGTTGGAAAGATGAAATGATGAAGAGAACATAAGAATTGTTTTAAATGGATAAAAAGTTGGTTTTCACTTCCATAAACTTAAAACATAGTCATCCTCTTTTAAAAAGGGAAAATAATTAAATTTCAAAAAATAAAATTTTAATTAAAACTTTTATTAAAAAAAGGAGAGGGACCCACTTTCAATATAATTGTATTAATTATGTGAATTCATTAATGAGGAATTAATGAGGCATCAATCAAAGTAAATGTTTCAAGAAGAGACTTGTACGAGAATTTCTAGAAGGGAGAAACCCTAACTACTCAAGTAGTTAGAAAATCTCTTCTTAAAAAGAAAAGAGAGGCTTCATCAAAAGGTACAAGAATTAGTATTTTCAAAGGGGCAGGGAAGAATAACAAAGGAAGAATATGGTACAACCATGGATACAAAATCGAGCTTCCGATCAAAAAAAATAAATCTCCATTTTATTCATTTTTTTTATATATATTCTTCTACACCACTTCTCATAGTTTTTGGGCACAAGGTTGAGTTGTTGAGTGTTGTTCTTATATTATTCTAAGATATTTTCTTATATGATCATGGAGTAATTGAAGCCACCTATATGGCTTTCAAGTATTTTGTAATGAAGAACATCTTTCATAAATAAAAATCCACAAAGAATTTCTTCGAGGTTGATCTCAATTGTGCTTTGTAACCTTTTTTTTAGAATATAAAGTATTTGAGGTTGACCTATCAAATTCTCTTTTGATCTTGATTGCCGTACTCTATTAAAATTATTTGAGATGATCAAATAATTATCTCCTATGAAGAAGATATTGATGTATTTATATATTGTTAAGAAGATTTTGTGTGATGTTGATCACAATTTAATTCTGATGTTGAAGCCCTCCTTCACTCTTTTCGTTTGCTACACATAAAGATTATGATCAAGTTATTGAAGAACCATCTTATTTCACAATCTCAAGAAACAAATATTTAGGGTTTTTTTCCTAGCATTATCCTAATCCAAGATATCACAAATATATCTTTTAGTCCAAGAGGAGTATCACCTCTCTAAAAATGAAGGGGGACTAATGTCCTCGTGAGGTTTTCGTTTCGGTCCTGATGGATTCAAGTGTCAACATTTTTGGTGACTCCACTAGGGAACGATTTATTTTTAAAACATTTGAAGAGCCATAAATCTCCATGTCTCAAAGTTTCAAGAATAATATTCAAGAAAATTGCTAATTATTTTAAGCATGGATCACCTTTTTTGTAATTTAAAAAAGAAAAGAGAAGCACCAAAGATTCGGGAGAATGAACTCCCTGGAAAATCCATTGAAAAAATTCAAAATGAATGGTTTCATTCATGAAATAATGCTTCTTTATATTCCTCATAAATCCCATCAATAGCTTTTCAAGACTTAGCAAAAGGGATAAATAATCAAAGAAGGAGGTGATTTCAAAATACCCCTTTAAATCTACCAGAAGTAGACTTTCAAATGCCCAATATTCCTATTGAATTTTTGTCTACATTCTTTGGGGATGCTTCTGAAGATGCAGGGAAGCACTTGATTAATTTTAAAGGTACATGTTATGTTTTCAACTTCACTGAAGACAATTTCACATTTAGATTATTCCTACAAACTCTTTGAGAGGATGCTCTTGAATGGTATAGTTCATTAATGCCTAACTCTATTACTAGTTGGGATGTGTTAGAATATTCATTTGCCGAAACGTTCATCCTAAAGGTGCATTCATATGTTTTTGCTGATGTTCTAAATGTTGTTGCCCATCCATCCTCTCCTATATGGAATAAAGATAACAAAATGACCAATTTTGAAGAATAATCTAATCAAAGAGTGGATGCAATTTTTAAGTCAAGTCATGTTGTTGAAGATGAAGATGAAAATTCTAAATTACAAGAAGAAACTTTCAGCCTCCTATATACTCCATATGAAGATATTTCAAGCAACAAATTTGAGAATGAAATTGAGGAGCCTCCACCAAGTACACAAGAAGATTTGAGCCTTGTAATAGATGATGAAGCATCACAAGAGAACTTGCAACAAGAAGAATTGATGGAAGAAATGAATCTTGAGAAGAATGATGAGAAAGATGACATTTACAAGAAAGAAGAGTTTTTTCAAGACATTTTTGATGAATCAAGAACCTTGGAAGTGGTTAGAAATAAGGAAAAGGATGAATGTATTCTTATGTTGAAAAATCCTCATCCAACCAAAGACAATAGTATTCTTGAGAAACCAAGAATTGATTTCATTGAATTATGGTTCCAGAGCATTGTTGGCCAAACAAAGCAATAAAGTCTTCACCATACTTGGTATAATTTTTCTCCAGTACATATTGAGAGTGCCCCTGACTCATTGGTACAAGTCCCAACATATCTCATAATTTTGGAGTTCATTCCACAAATCATATCAATGCTTGAATGGCTCCATTGGAAATATTCTTACTCCTAAGGTGCCCCTTTATTTCAAGTAAGTTAGGGTATGTAGATCATGTATATACATATTTTATTTCTCAGTTCAAGTTTTGCACAATAAGGCAGTATTTATATTGAGGTTTGAAGAAAACTCCATGAAAGAAGAGGAATTGCAAGATTGTATTTTGAAGATGACTCCATAGCCCAATGGAGAAGGCGTCTGGTCTTGAGATTATGGTGTTCTTAGAAAGCCACAGGGGGTCACTATCTCGCAGTTGGAGCCATTTGTTGACCAAAATTTGGTCATCTATATTATCCTTCTCTTGGATTCATAAAAACCTTGATATCAAAAGAAGAAAATTTTGAACTTTTATAAGTTCATTTTGTAGCCCTCAATCTCAGGTTCACCACACATTTTTTGGATCAAAAATATGCTTATGTATGCCTAAGTTACTAAAGATCTTGTCCAGTGGTCTGATTTTGAAGAATATTTCTAAGTTTCTCCTCTCCTCTCCTATATTACAATTCTACCATACTTAGAATTTTCACTCAACATTTCTCTTTCCATACTTAGTCACATTTCAGTGTTCGTGGGTTCGAGCTCTCATCCTCCATTTTTCGTGATCTTCACTTTGCACCCAAAGTTCCATGATCTACATCTCGACCATCAGCCTTGTCACGGGTGTTGAGCTCCAAAGTATTTCATTCCTCTTTGTAATGATCCCAAGCCATTATGAAAGGATCATCACTATTTTGGTGTCTTTTTAAAACTTTTTCTAAGTGAGGTATTTCGTCAAACAGTATGCTGATCTATTTGTTTACTTGTGTTTATATGTGTGTATGAAGAAAATAACAAGAATAGACGATCATGAAACATACCTCAACCATATGCAATATGATAGACAAGCCAAAACATCTCAAATCTTCTTTATTCATAAAATAGAAGAACCTGCTACAATGGAGATGCCAATGTGTAATGCTCAACAGATGGCCAAGATGATAGACAATGGATAACAAGTATGAGCTACTACAAAATGATCTCGACAATACAAAATAAGCCTCCAAAGGCTGGATAAGAGATGAAGACCTATGCCAAGTGCCAAACTCCTCACTGTAGGAAGATGCCACACTCTGCTAGATAACTGAAGCTCCTCAACAATTCGGCCCTGGTGCCAAAGACATCCAATCACCTCCAGAAAGATGCCAAATAGTAGATAGGGTGATGGTAAGAACAACCCAGGTGTTATCGGACTAATCGGTAGGTGTAGACACTAACAGATCTCCCTAGATCCACTTGGATCTAGAACAAAACAGGACAGGACATGACTCTTTCCCTAAGTTTTGACCATTGAATTAGCTAGTAGGAAGGAACAAGTAACATACCTTAATATCGCTTCCTAGGCTCTTTGTTGCTCCCGCTTCACTCCGGTGCTCTCATGAGGTCGAGACCAAGACAACACAAACCAACCAAAGTGAAGATAGCAAAATATATTCAACAGTCAACTTATGTGTATGATCAAGGAATTACACAATAAAGTGAGAATAGCTTTATGGGAAAGGGACATACCACTATATCCTATTGATTGAAAGTAAAGATTACAACCTGATTGCCTTGATGTCGCAAGATTCCTTTTGATGGCTCTTGGCTCCAACACACACACTTTCTCAATCCTTGTATTAAGAAGATCAAATCCTCTTGATAGACTTGCTAGAGTCTCCAAGTTGTTGTTCAAACTAAGTCCTTCACATAATTCTTTTACCAATTCTCCAATGAATCTTGCTTAACCTTTTCCATGAGAATTACCTCAATATATAGGAGATAATGAGATAGTTACTTGGATAAGAATGATCCCACAATATCAGGGAATCCAGTACAAGGATAACCATTCGAATGCCAACCCATTCTTCTAGAAGATTCCCTTCTAGAAACATCGAGAATTCACCTTTTTCCATGCTTTAGGAAGAGTTCGCACCTCAGCTATTCAACACAGTGCGAGAAGTTCACACCCTGGCTTAAAGCAGCCTGCGAGAATTAGGCATTCTCGCACCCTGGGATACTAGAAACATGTGAACCCTCTTCAAAAATGAGTTTTCTGGGAAGAGATGAAAGTAACTTTTCTCAAGAGAAAGTTCTTATGAAGAGCCTGAGTACACCATCATCAATACATCATCATGACGACCAAAATCATGGGTAACACCAGGTGCCTGAATCTCCAATATCCCTCTCAAGCTCTGTAGATCTGAACTCTTCCACTGAATGGTGCGCCCCACTGGATGACTAAAGCCCTAGATAATTCATCCCTGATGAAGGAGGCCTCCAAATCCTCTGAAACTCTCCACAATGATAGATCAGGACGCTGCAATGAGAACCCAAGTGCTCAAATCCTCAAATACCTGCTAGATCCTTAGATCTAGCTACCCTCCAAATAATGGTGCCCCCTCCTCTTGGGAAAACGTCTCACTCTCAATACAAATCGATCCTCCACTGAAAGACTCTGGAAAACCACCAAGAATGATGCCAAGACACCTGCAAAGGAAACCCAATACCTGGAATTCCTGGAATCCCTTCTCCTTAGCTAGGACAAATCCCTCCTCAATGAATGGTGTGCCCCCCTTGTTGGAAACCCCCAACTGGTGCACCCTCTCTCTATTTGTACAAGCAACTGATGTGGAATCCTCCTGCAACTGAGCAGATCTAGAACTATAATGGCGTGGGAGAGGATTGCATATTTGAGACCAAGCTTGGGACAAGCTAGGTGGAATCTTTCACCACCGAATCGTCCTCTAGGGTTTGTTAAGTCAAAACCCTAAAAAACCCCAATGTTGGGCTCACTAGCTAGAAGACAGAAATCAAAAGATAAACATACATGAATGAATGAGAAGAGGCCCTTGCCTTTCTTTTATACGTTTGTCTCACCTTGTCCCTCCAAAGTGACTTTCATTTTATTAATATTTAATTAATTAATTAATTAACCTTTTTACCTTTGAAAAGCTCCTTATCTCTCCTTGTGGCTTCCGTGGCCACTAAAAGTCACTTCTAGCCATCCCATAATGTAGTGTTGCTCCTCCTAATTCCAATGAGCTATTACACTGAGAGGTTCCTCCAAGTAATGTGCCCAAAATGACCTCTTCAGTGATTTCAATTAACTTATAGCTCAAAATAGTCAAAATCATGGAAATCGTCGGAATGCAACGAAACCAAAGCCAACCTGTGTGGAATGGCTCATAATGATGGAATATGATGATCAATGCAATCTGGACCCCACAATGCCTCTCAAATACCCCTGTACTCACTATAACATCCATCTGGCTACTCTGGTCAACATAAGTCTCTGCACTGTGACGATGTCCCAAAGTGGGGACATTACAATCCTCCTTGCTAGAAAATTGCTTGTCCTCAAGCAATACCCAAATCCCTCTAAGTAAAATACCAGGATCCCATGTCCACTTGTGGGATACACAGTAGAACCCATCGAAAGGTGAACAATAGTATACTCCACCCCCTGGATCCCATATCAGGAAGTGAATTGCAATACTCTGTGAAGTGTAGTCCTGAAAGATATCAACCCTGTGAACCTCCTGCACATGATACATGGCCTCATCTCGAAATGATTCCATACTCCAAATCTCTACCAAGATCCACACGGCCTCCATCAACTACACATGTTGATTCCTGACTGCGGTGATGCAAGATCTCCATGAGACACCCTCAAGCACTGTGCTCCCTTCAACACTGAAGATAAATGGAAAGTTAGAACAACTTTCCCCTGCAATGGTCCACTCGCCTCTGTCAGTCAGTGAAATGTGCATCCCTACAATCCCTGCGTCCCATGATAGCCTCTGGCGAAGATCCCCATGCTGACACTGTACTATGATGGCCCTACCTTACTGCTCCCTATATGTATACTGGATCCTCCACTTCTAGATCCTCAAGCTGAAATCCCTATGGCCATTGGACCTGCTATCCAGAAACTGTACCTGTAAGGAAATATCTATAAAAAAAGTACCTGTCTAGCCATCTCCACGTCCTATCATGATGGCCAAGAGTGAAAATTTGCCTCTCTCTATCAGACAAATCCTTGCAGACCCACTCCAAACCAACCCCTGGTGGAGTGTGTGGCTCTCTGGCGCAACCTAGGTCACCATGTAGTCAGACATCCTACTAGACAAATGAACACCCAGATCCCATGGTAAAGTTGGAAGTTTATCGCTTCCAATCTCCTCTAACTGCTCCTATGTGAGACTAATCACCGGTAGGAGCCCTCTATGCTCATATGCTATCCTCCTCATGATGTTGTCCATGATAAATGTGTTAGAAAAGGGTAACAAACATATATGTAGCTGACTGTAGGACTGGAAGGCATCACATGCTTTGGTCAATCCCAAGGATTCGACCCAAAGCTCGTCCATCGGTATCCATGATAACTGCTTGCCTGTAGTCATCACTAAACCCCAATCATCATGTACAATCGGAAGGAACTCCTCCAACTACTGGTAAACCACTCTCCATCTCCCATCACCCAAGCAACTGCTGAGATGGTGAAGGTGAGATCTCACAACCATATGCTGCTGCAAAGGAGTGGCACCTGCATGCTCCCCTAAGTGTGTCTCCTCCCTGCCAGGCAGTACACCCCTATGAATCCCACCATATATCTCAGCATGTATCTTTGAGCTATCACTCACCACTGTATGCTCCAGCATACTCCTATCATCTCCCGCAAACTCATGCTGCATCACAGATTTCGGGCGTACGGCTAGATCAATCCCTATATGGAGATCAACCACTCCCAAGACACAAATGGAAGTGTCCCCCATAAACTGGTGCTCCTCTTCTAGACCACCAACATCCTCTAACCACGTGACCGAAGGATATATCAGGGTGTCCACCAGGATAGATGAAGTGGATCTCTGATGGATCTCCTCAAGAAGCTCATCTGATCTAGACTCCAATTCTTGAAGGGATATCTCTGTGCCTCTCAAGAATCCTCGAGTGATATCCAACTCATGAGTGAGTCGGTCTACCTCCAATTCCTGCCCCCTCAGGGCCTTGTGTTACAACTCACCAATCCCCAGTAGGTAGTCCCTGTCTGTCAAAAACTGTTGGTAGTCAGTCCTCATCATAGTCACTCTCTCCCAGAGAGTGTGAAAATCATCCATGGAGAATCCTCCCTCTGATCTACCCTGTGCCACTGATGCTCTCCTACAACTATCTGTCATCACTGCTTGCATGTCATCAATACGTCTAGTGGCTTCCATGATCATAGCCTCACTAACTCTCAAATGTG
Source organism: Picea engelmannii (assembly GCA_009831015.1). Classification (NCBI taxonomy): domain Eukaryota; kingdom Viridiplantae; phylum Streptophyta; class Pinopsida; order Pinales; family Pinaceae; genus Picea; species Picea engelmannii. The sequence goes on from ML807850.1 coordinate 117,974, forward strand.
TTGCTAAGTGGTGTGACTCTTGATCATGGTCATACTGAGGTGCCATCTCAGACCCCTCACTGCTAGTGTCAGTCCTGCTAGTGCCAACTCCAGAATCCCACAAAACACCCTTTGCATAAGATGACGTGCTGAACTATCCACTATCTTCTGTGTTGCTGGGTACTCCTATATGTCACTGCACCCCATCACTAGGTGCTATCTCCCCCTGAATCACACTGTATCCTGTATGAGCAGCCATATCCTCTTGTGCACTCAACCTGCTACTATCATCTGCGCCTGGATCCCATATGGATGTATCCATACACATGCTATGATCATCCTGAATACTAAAGAGTGCATCCTCATCCATGCAATCTGATCCTAGAAGTAAGTGCTCCATCCACATGTCAACCTATGCCATTTTCTCAACCACTGGAGTCCCCAATAGCTATGACTCCATCTCCTCTGACTGGCCTGTATGTGTGGGGTCAACTGCATGTACGTCCTATACCTCCTCCTAGATTTGTGGGTCTACCTATCCATGGTGTGCATCCCTAACACTAGGCTCATCCATCATACCTGACATGCCACTGATCTCCTCATGTGACGTGGCTATCATGGGTGTCTGAACAGGTGTCAGATGTGTCATGGCCCCCATAGGAAGCTCATCATCTCTAGGTGCTAACACATGTGACTCCTCACTAGTGTCACCCCTCTGTTGAGGCGTAAGGTCATCAATGGTATTTGATATGTCTACTGATACACTGGTGCCATCGTCCTGTCCATCCAGCTGCCTATCCACTACACAAGGGTCATCATCCTCCTCAAGCATGCAAGCATCACTAGCCCCTGTGCAAGAGTCATCATCACTATCCTCTGAAGTAGAGTAACCATCACTAGCCTCTGTGCCAGAGTCACTGTCATCATCTGACTGCTTTGAATCCTCATCATCACGATCATAGTGTACCTCAATGATATGCTTCTTAGCCTTACCCCTACACCTATGATCTAGTTCCCAAGGCACCTTGCAACTGTAGAAAAGTTGCATGCTCCTAATGGGTGTGGGGTTTCTCTGTGCTTCCTCCCATTCCATGTATTCCATTTCCTTATTGACCCAGAATGTAATCTCATCTATGCTCCACCTAGGATTTTTCATGGATAAATACTGTTGGAATGTTATTTGAGCCCTAGTTTTCTCACTAAGGTCGTAGAAATATTCCCATCTACGACATACAGTCTCTCTAAAAAAATCCCCAATATTCATCTCTTCTTATGGAAGACCCCTCTATGGTTCTGCATACATGTTCTAATTCCCACTGGCTAGCAGGAATCTAAACTCTGATACCACTGTAATGATCACAATCCATTATGCAAGGATCATCACTGTTTTGGTGTCTTTTAAAAACTTTTTCTGAGTGAGGTATTTCGTCAAATAGTTTGTTGATCTATTTGTTTACTTGTGTTTATATGTGTGTATGAAGAAAATAACAAGAATATACAATCATGAAACATACTTCAACCATATGCAATATGATAGACAAGCCAAAACATCTCAAATCTTCTTTATTCATAAAATATAAGAACCTGCTACAATGGAGATGCCGATCTGGAATGCTCAACAGATGGCCAAGATTATAGACAATGGATAACAAGTATGAGCTGCTACAAAATGCTCCCGAAAATACAAAATTATCCTCCAAAGGCTGGATAAGAGATGAAGACCTATGCCAAGTGCCAAACACCTCACTGTAGGAAGATGCCACGCTCTACTAGATAACTGAAGCTCCTCAACAATTCGGCCCTAGTGCCAAAGACATCAAATCAACTCCAGAAAGATGCCAAACATTAGATCGGGTGATGGTAAGAACAACCTAGGTGCTCGAATCTCCAAGATCCTTCTCAACCTCTGTAGATCTGAACTCTTCCACTGAATGGTGTGCCCCACTGGATGACTGAAGCCCTAGATAATTCGGCCCTGATGAAGGAGGCCTCCAAGTGCTCTGAAACTCTCCACAATGATAGATCAGGACGCTGCAATGAGAACCCAAGTGCTCAAATCCTCAAATACCTGCTAGATCCTTAGATCTAGCTACCCTCCAAATAATGGTGCGCCCTCCTCTTGGGAAAACGTCCCACTCTCAATACAAATCGATCCTCCACTGAAAGACTCCGGAAAACCACCAAGAATGATGCCAAGACACCTGCAAAGGAAACCCAATACCTGGAATTCCCGTAATCCCTTCTCCTTAGGTAGGACGAATCCCTCCTCAATGAATGGTGCACCCCCCTTGTTGGAAACCCCCAACTGGTGCGCCCTCTCTCTATCTGTACAAGCAAATGATGTGGAATCCTCCTACAACTGAGTAGATATGGAACTAGAATGGTTTGGGAGAGTATTTCATCTCCGAGACCAAGCTTGGGACAAGCTAGGTGGAATATTTCACCACTGAATCGTCCTCTAGGGTTTGTTAAGTCAAAACCCTCAAAACCCGCAATGTTGGGCTCACTAGCTAGAGGCCAGAAATCAAAAGATAAACATACATGAATGAATGAGAAGAGGCCCTTGCCTTTATTTTATACTTTTGGCTCACCTTGTCCCTCCAAAGTGACTTTCATTTTATTAATATTTAATTAATTAATTAAATCACTTTAATTAATTAATTAAC